>ULGT01000019.1:86177-118675 GCA_900519025.1 Yarrowia porcina | reverse complement strand
TTTTTTTTTTTTTTTTTTTTTTTTTTTTTTTTTTTTTTTTTTTTTTTTTTTTTTTTGGCAGCACTGAGTCATTCGTCTACCCGGAGATAACACCTTATAACGGAGATAACAAAACCCGAGTAACACAAGCACTGTTATCACGCCAAGAACACCTCTCCTCCTCGAGATAGGCCGCTGATAAGTGTGACAGCTATGACAAGGAAAACGACAGGTATTATCTCGCCTAAAATAAACTTTCATATCAAAGTCGCTCCATGCCGCCTGTGGAAGTTTTAAGCGCGAGCAGGAGGTGAGTATAAAATGAGCAATCGGTGAGATAATGGCAAAATAGTAGTACCAGTCGACTCCCCAGATTGTTACGAGTACAATGGTACCAATTTTGTCACCATAAACCTTACACATCACTCTACAACTCCGTTCTCCACTCCTGACTCCTCAATGCACTCGCTAAAGTTTATCTAAAACATTCCACTTTTTAGAGAACCGAATATCACGTGATTGAGAAGAAATGTGGCCCAAATAACATCTCCAGTAAGCTTTCCATACTCTTTTACCCCCATTTACCACTTTTTACTCACCCTAACCCTCTCCCCTCACCCTAATCTTTATCTCCACTTTTTCCTCCTGCACGCTAGCAACCTACTATATATACCATCACCGAACCCTCTCCAAAACCACCCAAACAATGTCAGAAAACCTCCCAACTTCAGCAGCTAGTCACTCAGAGACCCAGTTCGAACATGCCAAAAAAATCTACGAAAACCGACTCGAATCCAGCATTCTACGGGCCAATGAACTGTTTCCGCCTCCACAAGATACACCCGAATGGAAAGTGCCTGAAGAACTTCCTTTGGACGTGATTCCGCTGTTCAAGTCCTTGGTAGCACCTTCAGATCTCGAAATTGTATCTCTGGACGGGTTTGATCTGATTACTAAGCTCAAATCCGGCTCTTTAACCTGTGTTCATGTGATTGGATGTTTTATCAGAGCAGCAATAACCGCCCATAAACTGGTCAATTGTCTGACTGAAGTGTTGCCTGATTTGGCCTTGAAGACGGCCAAAGGGCTGGACGATTCACGTGACTCCCACGAACAATACGCGCTCTTTGGATTACCAATTTCTTTGAAAGAACTCATTTCTCTAGCAGGTCTTTCTTGTCATGCTCAAAACTCGTATCATATCGATCGAGTAGTTGAGCGAGATTCCACTCTGGTCTCTTGTCTTTATTCCTCTGGCGCTATTCCCTATGTTCGAACTAATGGACCTCAGATTCTCATGTCTGGAGAGTCTCATTCTCCTCTACATGGATATACCCTGAATCCTCATAACACTGTACTTTCTTCAGGAGGCAGTAGTTCCGGAGAAGGCGCTCTGATTTCCATTGGAGTGTCGAAGCTCGGTCTGGGAACGGATATTGGAGGCTCGGTACGTGAACCAGCGTCTTTCTGCGGCATTTATTCCCTTAGACCGACTTATGGACGTCTTTCAGAAACAGGAGTGGACATGATGATGGCTGGAAATGAGTCGATTCGGTCAGTTTGCGGGCCTATGAGCACAGATCTGCGACTTATTGAAGCGTACATGAAAGATATGGGTTCCAAGGAGGTTTGGAGAATCGATCCGTCTGTTGATAGATGGGTATGGCGAGAACTCGATTATAAGCATATGAAAAAGCTGCGAATCGGATACTGTGTTGATGACGGCTTTGTACGGGCGTTTCCTCCCATCAAGAAGGGTATTCTTAGTCTTGTTGAGCGGCTTCAGGGTTCTACTTTTGAAGGTCTTACAGTGGAGCTTTCTCCTTACAACCCTCCTAATATCGCTACTGCCAACAAGTTACTGGATGCATTCTACTTCCCCGACGGCTGTGAACGAATCAAGACTCATTTCCAGCGTTTCCAGGAACCCATCACGCCTCAGACTCAAAATATTCTCGATGATGCGAAACAGTACTCGTTTGAAGAGCTGTGGCAAATGCACCAACAAAGAGACGAGTTCCGGATGGATTTCCATCAGGATTTCACCAGGCAGTTTGATGTCGTCATCTACCCCGTGAATAACTCCGTGGCTCCGGTTTTTGACACCTCCAAGAACCTCATGTACTCTGGAATCTGGAACCTCATGGACTACCCTGCCGTGGTTGTTCCTACCGGCAAAAAAGTGTGCGATTTCGAGTACGAAAAAGATGGGGAGTTCAGAAGTGCTCTAGAGAAAGAATGCTGGACTCCATGGACAGAAAAGGGACCGGAAATCTACAAAAATGCGCCGGTATGTGTGCAGATTGTAGCACCCAGATGGGAAGATGAACTGGCGGTTAATGTGGCCAAATGGGTGGACGGAAAGGTGAACAGTGAGGAGGGTGGAGGTGGTGAACTCTTGGAGATGGAATAGGTCTTATTTAATTGATGTATAAAGATGATGCAGTGTAGGGAAAGGTGTAGAGAAATGGGCACTAAGGAGGAAAAAAGAGGGACTGTAAGAGACTTTGTGGTCTATATCTTTCTTCTGACCGTCACTTTATGTCTTATTCAATACTTGTAGCACAGATTTCTTTCCAGTCTGTTCAGTTTGAAGTTGTTCTCCGGTAGTATCCTTCTACAAGTATGTATTTCCTCACAGCACCATACATCATCAGAAACTATGTTGGTATATTGAAAGACGTCGACTGGTGATCTAACTGTTTTAGCCACATCACGGGAAGGGCTTTCCACTTCTCATCTTGGAACTGTATCCGTGGCCACGACTAACACCCCAAGCTCTGAGTAATTTGGAACATATTGGCACCATCTATAGAGATAAATCGGCAGGGAAAAGATTCTGTGAAGCACACTGCTGTGATCTAGCGGCTAGACCAAACTCCAGCGGGCTTTCTACAGGATATTTCGAGGTAATCGAGGTTCAAATTACAGCCTTTGAGCTTTTTCACTGTTCACCTACCGGTACGGTACTCCAATGATCTCTCTCAATGGATATAGCACCTCCATAGCCCATGGAACACCCCAGCTGAGCAAACTTGACCTATTCTCTAAGACGATTGAAACAGAATGTCATTAAGTAAATCGTGTATTGTAGTTGATGATGATTCCAGTATACTGATGACAGTTGAAGATACCCTCTATATAGACAAGAAGATACCCTCTACATATACATGTCACAGCTAGACGCAGTCACTCATCTGTCTTATATCACCCTTTTCATCAACTTGTTTTGAAAATCACTCAACTCAGCTCCTCCGTAATATGTACAAGTGCCCATTTAGTCGCCTCAGATCAGAGCAAGAAGAGATACATTCAGTACTGGCTTACTCAGCTTCCGTTTTTTAATAAGGTATACCAATACGGACTTGTTCCTTTACCGTCTTTGTACTTGTACCTTGCTTGTAGCTTCTTCCTCCCCCACACCACTCACACAACCCCTCCACTTCCAAAGCGGCGGACGCAATCATGTTCTGTCTCCAACACGGCCGGAGTGGAGGGGGGGTGTACGGGTGTCAAGCGAGGCAGGGGAGGTTTTGAGACACAATCCAAGTTTTGGTTGTGTCACAACACAAACACAATTTTAAGGTGACATGAGGATTGTGACAGGTTAAGAGTCTTTTTTCGTAAATGGCAGGTTACTTATTCCAAGAGATCCAGGCCAGCAGACATCAAAGTACTTCTTAGTTACAACTTATCCTTACCTCAGACATCCCGCCACTACATACACACCTCATATGAATCGTCATATGGTGGTCCCTGTAAGAAAAGATTACCTACCGGTTCTAGTTTCATCACCTGTTTCTCCTTTGAACCTGAACATAACAACGCAAACCACCCCTATCACACCCCTATCACAACCCCCTATGACTCCTTAGTCATCCCCTCTCCCTTAGCCTAGCCCATTGCCGCTAATCCTCCTCTCCATCTCATACCATCATCTTATCTTGACTATATACAACATGCCTCTCCTATGCGAGCTTCAGCTCTCTGGTGGTAAATGGTAATACCATCAATACCTCTGTTTTCTTTCTTGGTTGCAAACGAGAACATATGAAAACATCCACTTTTGTGGTTGAAATGATTTGCTCATCAATTCACTCTAGATTGTTTTCTAGACTCGCTGCGCTTAGTAAACAATCTCAACACCGACCGACAACGCAGTTCCACACAGCGACTTGCAGATATTCTCCAGCGGCTGGTCCTTGTGTCGCGAGTCCATCTTCTTCACCTTGGCCAGCTCGTAGATATGCTTAAGAGACAGCTGGCCAACAGGCTGGTCTCGGCCAGGCTTGTACTTGGCAGCTCCCTTATCGGCTCCAGCAGCTCGCAGAAGCAGGAAAGCGGTCTGGGGGGACTTGAGCTCGAACGAGAAAGTTCGGTCGGGCTTAATGGTCAAAACTACAGGAATGGGGAGGTTTTCCTGGTAATGAGCAGTCTTAGCATTGAACTCTTTGCAGAAATCAATGGCCTTGACACCCTTGGATCCAAGAACGGGACCAACGGGAGGCTGGGGCTTGGCGGCGCCGGCGCCAACGAGAATTTTCACAATGGTGTTTGCAGTCTGAACCGCCTTTTTGGGAGGAGCCATGGTTGTTTGGAGATGTGTGTGGAGGGTGGAAAGAGACGTGCAGTCAATCTTTCACTTTAGAGTTGGTTACCCGGGAGTGAGGAGTAAGGAGATATTCTGGGGTCGGCAGAATTTGACCGGGGAAGTTGAGAGGTGGTGTAGAAAAGTCTGGTGAGTGTGTATATGTATTCTGTTCATCTCCAGCGCAAGTGGGTCCGTCTGTAAATTGGTTTTTCGTAGGAAAGCGGAATAAGGTCGCGTGAGAAAACCTTATTTGGATCAGGATGTTGAGGTGGAGGGTGGACTATATAATGGATTTGGGAGGTGTTGGTGGGTGTCCAAGAACGGATATAAGATCCTAGGTCACTGTTTTGTTGATTTCCCGGTTTTTTACATGTTTTGATATATACAAAAACGACAATTATGATGTCTCTCTTAGTTGACTGCTACTTGGTTTTTTGGCTGTTCTAGTTGGGATTTAGACAAGGATATCAAAAGGAGCATAGAGTAAGCCCATAAAATGACTAAAAACACATGTAGAAGAATGAAAACAGTATGGTCCACACCTTATCACCTTCTCTCCGCGATAAACCCATTTTTCAACCCAGTCTTCCACCCATTGAACTCACCAATGTCTCATTATCTCCATCTCGGTACCATCAAGGTACACCACAAGTGAGTCAGTTGTCTCAATACGTCATTGATTTGCTCAAAAGTGGCGCCATTCTTCACCCTCGGTCGCTTATCGTTGTCAGATCAACTCTCCGTATCTCTATCGTCTCCTTGGAATGTAGGGCTGATCACTAACATTTCCTAAAGTGGCCATGGCGATCTCCCATAACAGCTCATTTTCGCGTTTTACGCGATAAAAGAATTTTAACACTTCATAGAAGCGAGTATAGCTGTCGTATAATGACTCTGGACGTGTTCGCTACCTCGAACTACGCCATTTCCACCTTTTATCAAACTTCTTACCTCGGCTAATGCTCTCAGACGAATTTCATAATTTCCCATAAACCTGTAAAAACTTCCCGATAAACTCCCGTCTTTTCCTCCCACGTGACCTGAACCCTTCCCTCCCCAGTATTGCACCTTATCGCTCGCGTCTGCTCCTCCCTATCTTGTGTCTCTGTTATGTTTCAGATCATGCCCCTGTTTCAAACTTGGCTTTAGTTAGCCGAGGTTGAACTTGAGCATATGGAGGTCAGTGTAGAAGGTTCAATTAGTAGTGGAAAATGATAAAAACGAGATTAGTAGAATTCCCGCAGCTTACTCAACAACTCTGTCTACTCATTTTACTCCTATCTGGTCGTGTCCTACTTGTACGTCCTGCACCTTCCTTCTCTTGCTCTCCTTCCCAAGTAAACTCAACTAAACCTAACTAATAGCACCTTCCAGACATTCCTCCAAAGTAGCCATTGAGCCGCTAAAAAAGGCATTTGAAAGCGTAAATCAAACAAACCACTCTTTCTTACCCTACTCAGACTCTTCTGGGCCTCCCTCTCCACCTCCAACACCCCTTCCCTGCCATTGCAATATCTCCCAATCGGTCGCCATTCTCCGAAAACCCAAACCCTACTCCCAATCGAGCCCTTGCCACTTGCACTGTGGGGAGTCTCTATCTATACCTACAGTTGACTTGATAGAACCTCCGAGTGTCCGAGGTAAGCAGCATTGAAAACCAGTGTGACCTGACTAACCCGTCCACACGCGAACTACGACATCACGTGACCCACACACACACACATTTCACGTGACCCAGCATGCTCAAATTATTTCGACGAAACAGCAAAGATGAAGCAAAGAGTCACCCCATGCTTGCCAACAACAATGGTTTGCCCGTCACAGACTCGCCATTGTCGTCGTTTGCGGTCGGAGTGACGGAGGACAAAAACTCGCGGTGTAGACGCACCATGGAGGACTACCATGTGGCTGCTCATAACATTTGTGGAACTCCTGATTCGGGTCTGTTTGCAGTGTTTGACGGCCATGCAGGCAAGCAAGCAGCAGAGTACTGTGCTACGGCAGTGGTTAGTGAAGTGGAGAGTCTGATTATGGAGTCCGAGGGGTTCAGGGAGGAGGATATGACTAAGGGAGACAAGAATAAGGAAGGCTCTGTTGTTCAGGAAGAAGGCCTGGAACATCAGGACAGTGATAAGAGCTCGAAAACGGTGCCTGAACTGCTCAATCTCGCGTTCATGGCCATCGACCGGTCAATTGAGGAAAAAAATCTCAATTCCGGATGTACAGCTGCAGTTGCTCTGTTGAGATGGGAAGATTCCCGAGGGAAACCCGTCACGGTATCTTCAGACCATTCTCCTAAAGATTATACCCCCGTGTTTCCTCGCGCTCCAATGTCTGAGTGCAAGCGCAAATTGTATACTGCCAATGTTGGAGACACTCGTTTGATTCTGTGCAGAGCAGGAAAGGCCCTGAGACTCAGTTATGACCATAAAGGAACTGATCTCCACGAGTCGAAACGAGTCACCAATAACGGAGGAATGATGATTAGTAATCGTGTCAATGGAATGCTCGCCGTTACACGTGCTCTTGGAGATACGTACATGAAGCAGTTCATTATTGGCAATCCCTACACCACCGAAACGGAGATTATTGCCGACGACGAGTTTCTCATTGTTGCCTGTGATGGACTGTGGGATGTTTGTGATGACCAAAAGGCGTGTGACTTGGTGAGTGGTCTGGAGGACCCCGTGGAGGGAAGTAGAGTGCTGGTGGAGTTTGCTTTGGAAAATTTCAGTACAGATAACTTGACAGTGATGGTTGTTAGGTTGAGGTAGTGGAGGGGCGATGAGAAGCGGCGAAGACAAGCGAAAGCGATGAAGACAGCGATGAAGGAGCTTGTCCGAGCTGTTCCAGGCGAAAATGGCCTCACTGAGTGAGCTGAGCTATACCAGATACAAACCAACAGTTATATCTGGAGGCCCCCACTGCTTATAGCTGAGTCAGGCTGTCTGATAGCTATCTGAGACTGTCTCAGGTTAACTAGGAGCTGTGGCTCGTTGGTTTCATCTCATGAGGCTGCTCCAAAGGTCACCGCTAAGCACCCCCACATGTTCTTGCCAAAAGTGCGTTGCTTGACCCATGGTCTGAGTCTCAGTTCAGTCTGTCCGTCTTCACCGGAACAGATAGCTAATACATTTAAATTATTGAGTGGTGTACAAGTAGGGTGTAGGATAAAGCGATTTGAGCGACTAAGAACTGGTATCCTTTTGGCTATCTCAGTGAATATAAATCCTTAGATTGTTACAGGAAAATGTGACTTGTAGGTCCAGTCCACGATGAACCAGAATAGGGGGTAATGCTTGAATGTAGTATCGTTGTGCCATGAGACATGTTTTCAAACAATCTTGCTTGGAGACTGGGAACTGACCCAATTTCTCCTGTCTGACCTGCAATGAGGACGTGGTGCTGAAGCTAACGAGGTATCGTGATATAAATAACATACTTGTACGTTCGCGAATAGCACTTGTAACTCGTCGCATGTGTGCTTAGTCGCAGTAGGACTAAGAAGTATCATACGATTATAGCTTGTTGGACGATGATAGAGATGAGAAAGAAGCTACGTACAGCTACAAGTACGGTACAAGTATCGGTAGATGAAGTCGAGGTTCAGACAGATGATAGTACTGGTAGTCTACGTGACTCTCTTCATGGGCAATTAGGCGTGTTTATGTAGCTGCTCAACTTCACAAATGGCACATATTCATCTATTGTCTACACTTCAGGCTGTCCCTTCCTATAGTCTCTATTGGAAAATAGAGCACACTATTTCGACTTCTTTTTAGTGACAGCAACTACAGCTTCAATACAGACACGTTTTTTATTCAAATGATGCATTATAGCATCCTATAAATACAACTCTCGACTTGATGATCTTGACGATCCCGGTGATCATTCAGAGAAATCCAACCAAGACAACAAATCAATACATTAGAATGCCATCTTTATACTGCCACATTTCAGCTACTTGTACTTGTACTGTACAAAAGTCCTGTCTACTTTTCCCCGGTTTCTTCAAAAATGTATAAATAAATAAAATCAGGAGTTACCTCCCTCACCATCAGCCTCCCTACTGATCATACGAAACGAAATCAAAGCCGTCTCCGAACAAGCCCTCCATATCGTCGTCTGCGAGTCCGGTGGTGTTTCCGTTATTATTGTTTGCTCCTCCGTTTTCTCCGTCTGCCAACAAGTTTGACAACTCGTCGTCCATCATCATTCCGTCCTTGTTTCCATCTTTTCCGTCGCCCAGCATGGCGTTAATGTCCACGTCGTTACTTCCAAAGTCGTCAAACGCGCCATCCAGGTCAATCGCGTGCGAAGCGTCCATTCCATCAATCGTAAACTCCTCCTTGGTCTGTCCCGAAGCGGAATCTGAGGGTTCCGTCTTTACAGCTACCTGAGGCTCTGGTTCCGGTTCGGCCTTGATTTTGCCGTTTTCCACAAGCCCTAATCGACGCTTCTCGAGCTCCAGAAACTCGAGAGCAGAGTCAATCTTGACACTGAGATGGTCCAGAGCAGAGTTGAAGCCAGCCACAGACTTGTCCATTTGCGACTGCAGAAGCGTGGGAGGGTTAGGAAGCGGTTTCATGGGCACGCCCTGCTGACTCAGAAACGCCAGAAGATGGCCTGCACCCACCAACACTTGTTTGGTAGTTTGCTGGAGTTGTTCTTCCATGTGGTGTGTGTGATGTCAGTCAGCTGTTAGAGAAGAGGAATGGCTGTATTTTGAAGATTCGGTTATGTTTGCAGCAATGGTGTTTCGTTTCGGCTGATCAGCTTCGTTTTTTTCTCTCTCTTCAAGTGTATCGTCAAGTCGGGGAGTAGCAGTTTCTCTCATAAACCATGTGCTCCATTAATCAATGGGAGCTTATTTTCCTTGGAAGAATAGGAGGAGCAAAACAACGTGAGTAAGAAACCAAGAGGGGTACAGTGGAGGCATAATAAAACCGTCACTGAGCTGCATTATTCATAAGAACAAAAATGCAACTTTTTACAGCTCTCGCACACACCCCTTGTGCTCCCGCTCGACAACTCATAACCTCTTACCCTACCCACTCCCTAATGAATCTAAGACAGCTTGCACTTGCACTTATCAGATCCATCAATGGGGCACCAGCAAAAGCGGAAATGAGGAATTGACGTTAAAACGGGTAATCGAGATAGTGAAATGGGGTCTCCATCTTGTGTGCAAGTTCTTCTGTGTCTTAGTCAGCAATAATGGGCGAGCCTCATAGAATCTCTCTATCTCGCCCAATAATACTCCAATTTGAAATCCAATTGTACCATTGAGATCGGGGTCATCAGAGGAGCTCGCTGGATCTTTCAAAATCCAAACTTCACAGTCTCCAGCCCTTTGATTCTACCCTCTCTAAACACTCTCTACACTCCTCCAAGTTGATCTGGTTGGGAGTTGCTTGGAGTTTAGAGTTTCGGATTTGGGAGTGCAGGGCTAGGGCTCTCTCGAGTTGCGCCGCTGATTGGCCACAACCTTTTTTCTCTCAAAACCCACCACGTTGAAAATACTCCCACTCTCAACACGACACCTTGCACTAACAACAACACAATGTTTTCTGTTGCTCGAACCGCCATCCGGGGTGCTGCCCGACCCGCCGTGCGAATTGCTCGACGAGGTTACGCCGAGACTGCTTCCGTCGACAAGCTTCGACTGACTCTCGCTCTTCCCCACGAGGTGAGTAATGTGATGTGCTAACGACCTGAAGAGGAGGAGGAAAAGCGACAACGATTTGAATCGACTAGCGACACAAACCGACCAAGAGAATTGAGACACACGACACAATTGGATTGAGGAGAAGGGGGACGATTGGAGTACAGGATGTAGTGGTTGAGGGTGTGATGTGTTGGGTGTGAAGAGGGTGTAGTTGCACAGATGGGTTTAAGGTCTGTGCAACGTGGTGCGGTGGGTGGTGTGATGCAGACTCTGTGGTTGAAGGTTGAGACGGATTTTGAGCATTTGACTGGTCAATTGACTTGTTCCAGCCGAGCCAGAGGAGATCATCACAACACTTTGGAATACACACCTTGCGCCGCTACACAAACACACACGATCTGCTCATACCTGATACGTTACGCCAATCATGCAATTTCCAAATCACCAACTACGCGATCCCCATATTTGATACCCATTCCCTCTTGCTCTGTAACTCTTGCATGTCCTTAGTCCTCAGGTCTTGACTCCGGGTCTTACACGGCCTCTCGAATCCTTCTTGTACTAACCCAGTCCATCTACAACCAGCAGGAGGTGACCCAGGTCAACATTCCTTCCACCGCTGGTGAGCTCGGTATTCTGGCTAACCACGTTCCCACCATCCAGCAGCTCAAGCCTGGTGTTGTGGAGGTCATTGAGACCAACGGCGAGACCAAGTCTTTCTTCATCTCCGGCGGTTTCGCCACCGTTCAGCCCGACTCCGAGCTGTCCGTCAACTCCATTGAGGCTTTCCAGGCCGAGGACTTCTCCCCCGAGGCCATCAAGTCTCTGACCGCCGAGGCCCAGAAGAACGCCCAGTCCGCTGACGAGGCTGTTGCCGCCGAGGCCGAGATTGAGCTCGAGGTTCTTGAGGCTCTTGCCCAGTTTGCCAAATAAGTTATGACATGATGAATCTGTAGACATAAAAGCGGCGCTCTGTATAGTGAATGACTGACGATTGAAGGGTGGGGGTAACTGAGAGGAGGATCTGTGTGTTGTACTGCACATGTAATTGTAGTAAGTAGATTATGACGTAATCGTCTTAGTAATAGAGCGAAATAAGAACTGCTCAATCCTTGAAATCCACTGTTTGCAATATCGGCTAAATTTCGGCTACAGATTTGAGTTTGCTCATTTTGGAGGAGGTGATTCGTCTATGAGAAAGGGACCAGTAATTACAAGTACTTGTAATCTCCAAATGAGCTGAGATTTAGTCAGGAAAGAGATATTGGTTCGTGGGGCCGGAATTCCGACTTTCATGTCGATATCTCAACTTTTTGGGCTGTTTATTGTGTGCTGTTGGATGATCTGAATGAGGTGCTTCATATTGAGTTGAGGTGTGTTATGCATCTCGTTTAGCGAGTGTATAGAAAGTGAAGGTGGAGCTTTTTTGGGGTTTGAAAAATGGCAAAAAATGAGGGAAAAAAAGAGGGAAATAAGGGAGTCAAAGAGATGGTCTATTTGTTGGATACTCTGGGTTTTTACCAGTTCAGATATTTTTACTTGTACGACTGTGTTGAGATCAGTACTTGTAACATACCGTTAATGTTTTAGTAGCTCTGCCATATCACGAATGTTCCTCTACCCCTAGAGGTTTCATGTATGGAGACGTTTAGTCCCTCCTCAACAAATGTTGATCTACATTTACTTTTGCTCCTCCTTCCCGTCCTCCAATGCTCTGGACCATACTCATCTGAGAAGTATGGACTGGAAGTGCAAGGGAGAGCGAGATTCTGAGAGAGAGAGAAGGTGTAGAGACAGTTGAGCGTATACAAAGCGAATACGTGGACAATATCATAGGTGATGGATCAAAATTTTCAACGGTTTTTGTTTCATTTTATCTTATTTCTAAGACTTGTACTTTAGAGCTACTCATGCTTCTTCCCCAGGGCTGGCAAGGAACTTCTCCAGGTGATATATGGACTCTGGAGAAACATGTGTGGTTGCCCAACTGCTTTTTTACCGTGTTCTAGCTCTTCTCCATAAACCCTTATTCACCATAGATTTCGCATAGATTACGATATGCCGTCGTGAGGGCGGAAATACAGCAAAAAGATGAGACTGTCAAGTAGTAAAAGGAGTATACAGAAAAAGATGCACACAAACAACTACCACAAAGATCCCAAAACACGAGTTTTTTTCCACCCCTCCATTCTATCCAATTGATTAGTTTCCGTCTATTCCTCACCTCCTAACTCCTACCTCTTTTCTGTTGACCTCCCTCCAACAGCATAAACTGCACCTTCCCTAGACCCAATAAATTTTATGGTCGGGCCCTGGCAAGCCCTCCCACTCTAGCGCTCCAGATGGTACTTAAACCCCTCCGTTTTCCCAGTAGATGCTTCCAAAATACCTCCCATCGAGTCCACCATGTCTTCCGTCTCTTCCGAATGCCAGGGTCTGTCCTCCTTCTCTTCCGAGGCTTCCTCCTCCGAAGCCTCCTCCTCCAAGCCCGTTTACGTGTCCACCGCCTGTGGACCCGATGACCCCATCAACGTGAACGAGCTGTTTGGGGAGCCCTCCTCGGTTCCCATTGTCTTGTCGGACCTGTTTACCACTCCTCTGAGTGAGCGTCCTCAGTTCGACTTTGACGAGAGTGAGGTTGTTCCTGACCCGGAACCCGAACCCGAACAGCGGAAGCAGAACGCCTTGGTGTCCACGCTGAACATGTTTTTCGGCTTGTTCCGCTTCCGGAAGCAGAGTGAATCTGCCACCATTCCTCTGACCACCCAGAAGAGTACCAAGGGCAAGAGACTGGATCCGCCGCCAACAGTAACGCCTCCAGAGGTAGCCAGACTGAGAGCCGTCCCCCACTCTCCCACCTACTCTGCCGAATCTTCCCTCAACTCGTCCACCACCCGAATCTCGTCTTCTCGTTCTTCCGATGATACTTCGTCCACTGTTGATGGCAAGACCACCCGAGCCACCCAGACCGACCAGCTGTACACTGGAGACACTGGTATCATTCTGTCCACGTCCATCTCTTCGTCCCCTTCGTCTCAGGAACACTTTCGAGAGCGATGTCGACGGTCTAACTGCGTGACTTATATTGTTCAGTGGGACACTGAGAATGACCCCCGGTACCCCTTCAACTGGCCCAACTACAAGAAGTATCTGGTTGTTGCGTCTCAGGCTCTGTCTGCCATTGGTCCTCAGATGTGCTCGTCCATGTACGGACCTGCTGTCTCGCACATTGAAGACATGTTTGGAGTGGCCAAAGATGTGGCCATGCTGTCCACCACCGTGTACATGATGGGTATTGCTGTTGGTCCCATGTTTTGCGCTCCCATGACCGAGTCCTTTGGTCGAAAGATTGGTGTTTTCTGGCCCTTTTTCGTGTCTTTGGTCTTCACCTTTCTGACTGTTTCGGTCACCTCGTTCCCCACCTTCATGGTGCTTCGGTTCCTGTCTGGCGCTCTGTCTTCTCCCCCCATTCTCTCGTCTGGAGGAGCTCTCAAGGACATGTTCAAGCCCGAGCGACGGCCCTACGTTCTGCTTCTCTACGCCATCATTGTTGCTGGCGGCCCTGCCATGGGTCCCATTCTCGGTTCTCAGGTCATCAAGTGGACTGGCGACTTTAGACACTTGTCTCTGGTTGCTGGAGTGTACCAGCTTGTCATTTGCACGGCCAATCTCATCTTCATGCCCGAGACGTACGCTCCAGTCATTCTCCAGAAGATTGTGCGAAACTTCAGCCTGGATGCTGGAGGATTGAGGAACCTGGTGACCGAGAGGGATCTTGGAGGACACGCCCGGGGATTCTCTGTCAAGAATCTGCTCAGACCCTACCAGATCATGCTCACCCCGGTCATGCTGCCTTTGCAGATGTACGCTGCCATCATGTTTGGACTCATGTACATGGCCATTTCTCTGGTGCCCAACGCTGTGGTGAAGGAACATGGCTGGACCCGAGACCGAGCTGCCTGGATCAACCTGACCTTCATTGCTGGTCTGGTGTGTGCTTCTGGAGGCATTGTCTGGTCCATCTGGTACTTTAACCGGATGCTCAAGAAGCATGGAGGCAGCAACAAGGAGCCCGAAAAACGTCTTTTGATCATGCTCCCCGGCTCTCTGTTCCCTCCCATTGGCTGTTTCCTCTGTTACTTTTTCTTTGACTACACCTGGACCATTTCCATTGTGCTTTTGCTGCTTCTGGGTATCGGCTTTTTCACCATTTTCCAGTCGACTCTCAACTACGTGGTGGACATTCACTCTGAGTTTTCTGCCTCGGCCGTTTCTGCTCTCACCTTTCTGCGATCCATTTTTGCAGGTGTGCTGCCGTTCATTGGAATGGCCGCCATTGAGCGAGTGAGCTTTTCCAAGCTGTGTCTCATTCTGGGAATCATCACGTCCGTCATGTGTCTTGTGCCTTGGTTCATTTTCAAGTGGGGACCTGGACTGCGAGCAAAGTCCATTTTCGTTGATGTTTAGCGGAGGAGGCTAACATCAAGTGAGCTTGGCTTTGGAGGTTCCCATTGGAGGGTATCCTATCACTCAGAAGGAGGATAGAAGGAAGGAGGATAGAAGGAGGAAGGAGGAAGAAGGAAGACATCATCAACAAAACAACAACAAAACATCAACAAAAAATCAAAAACGACACCTTCAACTTTGTCATCAAAAAAGGCTTCTGCCAAAATAAAATGGCCCTTCAACAGTCGCCATAAAAAGGCCTTTGCCAACAACCATCAAAAAGGCGTTAGCCACAAGACATTCACAAAAGAAAAAAAAAGAAAAAAAGAGTGTCGAAAAAATAGAATATAGTGTCAAGAGATTAGTGTGTGTGTGAGAAGTGTAGAGTTGAGCATCCCGGATGTTGAACAGTAATTGGGCAGGACAAAAAAAAAAAACCTGCAAAAATCCAGAAAAAGATAGAAAAAGCGGAAATCAAGCAATTGACAGTTTCAATATCTCTAGAAAAGCATCTATACCTGTTTCACTCTCTTCTGTATATTCAACCCTCTCACTTCTCACACTCCATAGGCTATAACTTTACATGCATATCTATAGAAATACAAGACCTCTTGAACTCATTCAATACCGCTCCGATTAGCCTTAAAACAAGCTAAATCAATAACCCCAGTCTCACAGATCAAATAGACACCCTTAGTACTATTCCTCCACCACCTTCTCACCCCCCCACCTCCCCCACACTCTGCCCTCTCACCAACTCTAACCCCATCTAACTCTCATTATCCCTTCCTCTTCCACTCCATCAACCATGAAGCGAGTTCTCGGTCAACTGAGCCCTTCCTTGCGTCATCTGACCTCTCCTCGAACCATGGCCACCACCGCTCGAGCCACCACGCCTTTCAATCTCCAGATTGGGTGTCTGCAGCTGAAACCCGAGATTGGAGAGGTGGATAAGAACATGGGGGTGGCTGATGAGCTCATTAAACGGTACTATAACAAGTCCAAAAAGGACAATAAGACGCCCAAAATTGATCTTTTGATGCTCCCCGAAATGTCTTTTACTGGGTACAACTTTGAGAGTCCTACCAACCTCAAGCCGTTCTTGGAAGAGACCGAGTCGTCCAAATCTATCGAATGGGCCAAGAAATGCGCAGAGAAGATTGACGGACACGTTCTCGTGGGGTACCCAGAGTACTGTCCCAAGGATGATAAAACTTACAACTCCGTCTCCATGGTTTCTCCCAAGGGAGATGTTCTCTTCACTTACCGAAAGACGTTTTTGTACACTGCTGACGATGCTATGGGCATGAGTGAGTCTCCTGCTGGCTTCCAGACGTTTGGCCCGTTCCCTTCTCTGTCTGGAGATATTCCTCTCAAGTTCCAGGTTGGTATTTGCATGGATATCAACCCCTACAAGTTTGAGAGTGATCCTACCGAGTACGAGTTTGGCAACTCTGTGAAAAACAACGGCGTGCCTCTGGTGCTGCTTCCCATGGCCTGGACTCACCCGAAATCGCCTTCTCTGATTCCTGTCAAGTCGTCTGAGAAAATTCCCATGACTGAGGAGCAGGAAAAGACTTATGGCGAGCTCAGAAACGCCGCTGTTCACAAGTGTACCAAGTTGCATGCCCAATCCACCTTTGATGGGCTGTTGAAGGAGCCTAAAGAAGCCGTCGAGTACGATGAGAACGATCTGGCCGAATTCTACAACTACGGCGCTGACGTTGAAAACAAGCTGCCTAGTATTGATACCCTGCAGTACTGGATGGAGCGAATGCATCCCGTGTGGCAGCAGGATACCAATGTGGACTTCCCCGTGACCATGGTGACTGCCAACCGGGTGGGATTTGAGCAGGGAGATGTTCTCTACGCTGGTTCGTCCATGTGTGCTGTGATGGATCCCATTCAGCAGAAGATTTTCCTCCGAGGAGCTCTCTCAGCTGCTGACGAGGGTCTGATGGTCTTCAACGTTGATCTGAGAGTTCCCAACTAGAGGGAAAAGTCTCAACTGCCATAACAAAATGTATATATGATTTTTCTTGATGAGAGAAAGAGTAGAAGAACACTCGGTACACAGCGCAGACTATTCTTTGATTAGTAATACAGAGGTGACCGGGGTCGCATCCTGATGTCAACTATCCACTTTCCATCAATCAGGACCACCAAAAGCTCTGAATTGGAGACTCTCCACTGGGATCATGCCTTGTAGTTGTTGGCAAGACATGATATACACTGATGAAGGGTTTTTTTTGATCAAAATAGTGTGCAATAAGCTCGTTATATATTATCATATATTTTTCGTATTTATCTAATTTTTGCACAATTTGTCAAAGATTTTTCTTATGAACATGTCCACTTCTGTCTTACAACTCCGCATCTCGTGATATTCACGTTCGGCAGGACTTACTTTTTCGTTCCAAATATTAAGCTAATGAGATTGAGGAAAAGGGGGACGCGAAATGACCCTCAAATGAGTAATATTCGCCAGAAACACAATCGACAGCAGTATTATGGCTTTTTTTATCCAGAATTAGCCCCCACAGACACCAGAAACAGCATTTGTAGCAATAACCCCAGATAAGCTAAAACACTGACTTCCCGAAAACCAATCCAATTACCAAACAAACAACACCATTCGACTCGTCAAAGCCGTACGAATATTTATATACCCATATCGTCCCCATCACCGCCACTCCTGACCCACCTATTCTCACCACCACCCCCATCTTGCCCCAACCTAAATCTGAACACGTACCCACACACTAGACTCTTCCTCCTCACTACACGACAAGATGGTGCTTTCGACTCTGATTATGCGCGCGTCCGACGGCCTGCCGCTGTCTGCCTCGGTGGACGACGGCCAGGAAAACCTCAGCGAGCAGAAAAAACAGTGCAAGCTGGTGACCCAGAAGCTGTCTGCCAACTCTGCGGACCGAGCGTCCATTGAAAGTGGCAACTACGTGATCCATTACCTCATGAAGGACGGAATTGTGTACTACTGCATCTCCGAGTCGTCGTACCCCAGAAAGCTGGCCTTTAGCTACCTGGACGAGCTGGATAGAGAGTTTCAAAAGTCCCATGGTCAAGAGGCTCTCAAGGAGGGAGTTCGACCCTACAAGTTTGTCGAGTTTGACACGTTTATGCAAAAGACCAAGCGGGTGTACCAGGACACTCGAGCCACCCACAACCTCGACAAGCTCAACACGGAGCTTCAGGACGTGACTCGAGTAATGACCAAGAACATTGAGGATCTGCTTCATCGAGGCCATTCGCTCGATCACATGAGCGATCTCAGTAGTAACCTGCGAACCGAGAGTAAAAAGTACCGACGGGCAGCCCAGCGAATCAATTGGGAGGCTATGATTCGACAGTACATTCCGTTCATTGGAGTTGGTCTGATTGGTCTGTTTATGCTGTGGTGGATGTTGTTTTAATACATCACCATTAGGTGGTATTGGGGATGTTGGCAAACATCCCAGGTTAGGATAGCTCAAGTTGCTAGAGCTGGTATACAATAGTAATATATTGATTGGGTTATGTGAGAGGTGAGATACCATGCGAAAGAAGACTACCGGTACCGGTACTGGTACCAGGTATGAGGGTACTCGTACTTGCGAGAAGACGATCAGACCGGAACAAGAACCAATTGAATGCTCAAATGGTGTATTTTATGAGCATTATGATGTACGAAGACTTGTCTATACATCGATGGGGACTACCGGTACCTGTACCTGGTAGTATCAAACAAAGCCATATAGCAATGGACATCGGTCTCACTCTATTAAGGTGAAGTGAGCTCTTTCCATGTAGATATAACAGCGCCATAGATACATGTTATATCGTAGTATAGACACTCTGCACAAGTTGCTTCCTACTTATACAAGTACCGCCCCATTAGTAAGCAGGTTCTCAAGAAGAAGACCCAAATAAGTATAATAAGATAATGAACCACGTAATGAAGAGTCACAAAACTACTTGGATGGTGTTTTCTCGTGACTATGATGCCACTCCTACCTGTTACCTCAGTTTAGCATATGACCATACAACACTTTATACAATACTTCAAAGGAGAATGATTTCAATCAAAGGAAGGTCTATGTCACCTACATTGATTGCAGCTATTCACCTTTTGAACCCCTCAATTCCCAAATACATTGCGTTTTTCTATTATTTTAATTTTTTACTCCCCCGTGCAAGTCGAACCCACACTCAGGTGTCCAAACTCTAATGTGAAATTTGAGCCATTCTCGAAATACTCATCACGTCTCTCTAAAAAACTCCACCCTACACAATGCTAGCAGTCAGCCGAGCCCGCGGAATTCGAGCCGCCCAGACGGTGGGCGCACACGTGACCCGACAGCAGGTCCGACACAACTCCTCCGGAGGATTCAACTCGCTGTGGTCGTGGTTCAAGCGAAAGGACTCTGCCAAGGAGACCACCGCTCCCGTCATCAAAACTAAAGATCTGGTCAAAAACCTCGAGCAGCAGAGCAAGTCCGGCTGGGAGGAGACTCCTGCTGTTGCTGACAAGAAGACTGACAAGACAACCGAGGTCCAGGCAGGTAAGGAGGAGGAGCCCAAGAGCTTTGCTTCGGCTACAGCTATTGATCTGGAGGTGATTGGTCTTCCCTTTGAACATTCTCCTTTGAGCTCCGAGAAGCTTAAGGAGATTGGTCTCGGCAAGTTCCGGCTCGCACAGTCCACTGAATATGCCCCTGGATACGATTCCAAGGCTCTTTGGCAGATTATGGAGAAGATCTCCAAGGATGTCACTGGAGACGCGACTGGAAAGCAGCCCTTCAAGACTCTTGAGGAGCGATTCGAGCTGTCCAAGCGGTTCCAGGAGCAGTCTGGTCTTCGAATTCCCGATATGGTGCTTTCTACTGCTGAATGCCCTGTGCAGACTTACGACTATGTCCACAGTGTGATTGAAGAGAACTTTAACTACTGGGAGCCTAACGCCATCCACCTGGACGCCAAGAAGTTTGAGGGCTCCAACGTGACCATTGTGGACGCCCAGGCGCTCCGAAAGCAGCGAAAGAAGGCCATGGACGATCTGGTGGCCGAGGCCGAGCAGTTTGTCGAGCAGCATGACAAGGAGACGTTCAAGAAGGCCTTGGATTAGAGGAACAAGAGACACGGAGGAAGAGGATGATGCATGTCCAGGACAGCTGTAAATAGTGAAATTAAAATGTATATATTGAGAGAGGGATCAACTGAGGTGGGAGGAAGAGAGGAGGTAAAGAGAAGATGGAGGTAAGAGACGAAGGAGGTAAGAGAAGAAGGAGGTACAGTAAGTGAAGAACGAAGTACAGTAGTTGAAGTTGATGAAGAGTAGGAGAAAGGTCAGTGGAGATACCAGTGGGAATGCCTGGACTCTAATACCTTCAAGTGTTCGATAGGAAGGTAGACTTGGTATCGTAGCTAGAGAGGTATAACAAACTACCGGTACCGTATGATTAGAAGACAGACTTCAAGGGGACCATTATCAACATCTTTAAAAAAAGTCCTACAGTAGGTCTATCGAGCGACCTTCAAGTACTGCTGTTGAGTCTGTTTCTGGTCTCATATCTCAACAGGAAGCTGTGTGACACTATGTACCCCAGTGCTTCTTGTATGAGTATGTATAGAGCATCGTACCTTTAAAAGAGTACCGGTAAGGACAAATTGTGACTAAGAAGTATCTTCTCTAAAAGGAAGATGTATTAGATGGCCTATTTGATCATTCGGTCAACTATTGTGTGCAAAATTACAGATGACTTCAATGATACTTCAACAGTGTACTGTAAGTCTGTCTTTGCTGTATCTCTGAGATGGTAAGAGGGGTATCGTACCTGTACTGGTATCTTTCCTAATCAGTACTTGCAATGGAGGAGCTCATAACCTCAATAAAGCTATCGTACTACTCCGTACTCGATATGATAATAGAAGGGTCCATATCCATCAATATTTGTATGATAGTTACAAGAAAGAAGTTCATCAAACTAGTAATGTTCACATTATGAGAGCTCAGTACCTTTTTGACGTCATTTCTGTTTCTCTAGCATGCTTTGATGAAGATTGAACTGCTGGGGACTATCGATACTTGATTTACAAGTAGCCATCATTTCCCTGAGTTCACACGAATGGTATCTAGAGGAGTCAGTGTAAGTACTTGTACAAGTAAGAGAGACATGCACAGAAGAGGTTGTAATAAAAAAAAAATAATTGTAACATTTTTGAAAGAGAGTTAAGCCAGAAATTTGGTGAAATAGTCCATCAATATGAACTCAACTCCGAGATACAGCAGCAGCAGTTGTACCGGTAGGGCCGTATCTCGTTCCAGGAAAGCACATCGAAAAGAAGACCAAAGAGTATTTCAAAAACAATAATATAAGTACCCTTAGCTGCCACATTCCCATATGAAACAACCTCCAAGCAGCCGTCTCTGTCTCGTATTTGGGCTAAGGTTCCCCCAGTGTTTCACTTCTCCTGAACCTCATCTGTATACGCTCAACGCAAATCTGGGGTGTATTACGAGAGTATGAATAAGTTGTGTATTTGGCCAGTATCTTGTAATTGGTAGTTAGAGTAAGAAGAAGCATTGAGGCTATACCACTCAGAGTACTTTTACAAGGATATCAAGGCGGTAGATGTCTTCATAAGGTATCAAGAATGACTATTATTGTGCATCTCTCTTGTAGCCGGTAAGAGTGTAATAGGAAAAGTACTAGTACAAGTATCAGGATATTCAAACTGAGCCCTCTACCACTAAAAACACCATCTATTCGGTATCTGTTCTGTTCTCTTTCTGCTTTCAGTACAAGTAGCTTCATTTCTTTCTCATTTTTCTCTCATTTTTTTCAATATGGAACTCCCTCTCATTCGCCAACATCCCAACAACCCCCTCAGTAATCTCCCTTGGTTTAATTAGCTTTTTTGGATGAAATGAGTTGGAGATGGTGAGTTGTGGAGCCTACAAAAACGAGTAGAACGTGCCAAAAGTCTGGGAATCATTACAAACACCCATTCTCTCTACCTCACGTCCATTTCCCCCTCTCCTTCACGTCCATTTTCCTTTCATCTACGAGTACTCGTCCTCTCCACCCCCTCTCCCCTAACCCTATATTTACCTCTGACGCGTATCTTTTCCTGGTCGCGAATCTTTACGAAATACGACAAGTACACATTTCGACCCCCCAAAAATGAAAAGCGACGAGTTGGCCCGGGTGTTATCTGATGATGGTGAGTACGGGTAGATTTGGTGGAATTTGAAGGAAATTGGAAATTGAACAGGTGCCACATTACATGTGTTACTGTGGTTACCACACAGAGGGAACTAATGCACATTGGAGAGATGGACATTGTTGTGGTGATGTTTTGAAGGACGGAAAGAGGTCTTATTGTTGAGGTAATGGACAATTGGAACAGCTTATTTCATGTCGGAAATAAAGTGAAGCATAAGATAGACAACTAAGGGCGGTACCTTAGTGGCAAAGACTGAATGAGGTGGTGGGGTTGAGTGAAGTGAAGCAGCGGTTGTGGTTGTGGTCTTATGAAGATGTTCATGTACCGGTACCATTGTTGTGCATTGTTGAGCTGCAAGTGTCAATTTCACTATGGATACTCTCTCAATGACAGTCAAGAACATTTCATCGACTGGATGACATGAAAAAAGTCATATCAATGTCTGATACCGCGTTTTTCAGTCTCAATTCCCGTCATTGTTCTTTCTGATTCATTACGTCCTCTATCCACCTCTTCACAAGAACATTATCCTGTGTTGGAGTATCTCAACACTGAATACGATCTGACTGAGCTGAACCCAAAAGTGTTTTGTGGGGCAGCGCTACGAGTCCTATGAAGCTTCCCCGAAGACAACTGTTGTTCTAAGTCATGGCAGGACAACTGTTGTTTTAAGTCATGGCAAGACAACTGTTATTGAAGATCTATGGTTAGTCAGTTATTGGTTCAATCATATGTTCTAATGTCATATCAGTACTTTTTTGGAGACAATCACAAGGCCTGGCCTCTCAAAATCTGAATCCACAGATCTCCTTCTTATATGAGTGCTCCCCTGTTGTCCTGAGATATGTCATCAAGTTGTCTTACGATACCTTGTCCTTGAAGACGGTCCAATCTACAGTCCTTTAAAGCATCCCTCCAGTCAAAGCAACCACCTCATTGTTCTCTTCACTATGACTCTTTCTTGAGATGTTGTTGTCCGCTCAGACCTTCGGCCTTCGCTTCTGCTGTTGTTGTCCGCTCAGACCTACGGCCTTCGCTCCCGATTTGTTTTGCTAACCCAGACCTGGCAACCAAACTCGCCATCGCAAACGACTTTAAAGCTTTCGTAAAGAAAACAAATGTCCCACGTGACGCGATTCACTCGTACTTTTCCATCCTCTCACGAGCCATCCAGGACCCCCAACTCGCGTCAGTCTGCTTCTCATGCTTCTGCCACCTGTTTAAACGCGTCAGTATCCAAGATAAACAGCTATTGGAAGACTCAGCAACGGTTTCTGTGGTGACAGACCTGCTCATTGACCGGCTCGGAGAACGGTCTCCAAACGTGGTGCGAGCCACAGCCAACAAGGTGCTGCTAGACTACTGGGTTCTGGTCCCCCAAGCAGTGGCCGTTGCTATGAGACAGAGCGCGGTGATCAGCTCGAGTCCCGTGACTCTGGGCGAGTCCGTCAAGTGGCTTCAATCTGTTTTCGAGCTCTCTTCTGCCTTCAACTTTTCTGCCTTTGTTCAGCCGGTAGTTGACATGCTTAGGTACCCTCAGCTTCAGTCTTCAGTTACAGAGTTACTACGAAAGGTGTATTCGGTATCAGATAGAAGAGAGCTGGAGGAGTGTCTTACAGCCACCGGGGTTGATTTCATGTTGAAAAAGAGCATTTTGAACGGACTTCCAGGTGGAGAACCTCCTAGACCTGCTGCTGCTCAAACTACTAGATCTCTCAGTTCAAGAGCACCTACAACAAAGCCTTCCCAACCACCCGTTGCTGCTCCCTCTGAAGGCAAGGAAAACGCCCCTTCTTCTTCTCTTGCATTTCTAGATGCGCTTCCTGGCTTCAGAGTCGACTCTCTGGCTTCAGAGAACGTGTACTCAGCGTCTGATCTCGAATCAAAAATCAACAATATGCATGCTGCTTTTGCCGATAAAGAAAGCGAAAAGAACTGGAGTCTGAGAGAAAAGCACGTGATCCAGATCCGAAAACTGCTACGGGGAAACGCGCTACAAGATTACCCTACCCAGTTTGCTGCTGCCTACAAATCCGTCATTGATGGAGTTCTCAAGTCAGCCACCTCCATAAGAACCACTCTGTCGAATCACGGACTCTTGCTGGTCAAAGAAAGTGGCCAGATTGGAGGCAGTATCTTTGTTGATCCGGTACTGGACATTGTCTTTCCTCAGATTATTCGTCTCACTGGACTAATGAAAAAGATCACTTCCAACAAAGCCCATATCACCGTCTGCGGGCTTCTAACCTCTGCATCCTTCTCCACCAAGCTCATCAGTCACGTGACCAGCGCCACCAACGAAAAGAACGCCCAGCCTCGAACTTTTGCTGCTGTCTGGCTTCGAATCATCGTCTTGAGCCACTCTCAAAACCACAAGACGGCCATGCAGAACCATGGAGGGCTGGAACAGATTGAAAAGGCCATTGCAAAGGGACTCCAGGACCCCACTCCGTCCGTCAAAGAAAATGCCAGAGTCACATACTGGACTTTTGCCGAATTCTGGCCTGTTGAAGCGGACAGAATCTATCAAAAGTTGGACCCCAAGGCTAGAAGCATGTTAGACAAGGTGAATCCCAGTGGATCCAAGAATGCTCCTGTCAAGAAACCTCCGCAGAGAGAAAGTATTAAGGAACACATGAGACGGTCACGTGAGTCCAGCGCCAACAGCACTACTATTCCTTCCTCTACGACTGGGCCGCCTCCTCCTCAACGAGCCAAGATGGGAGCTCCTCAGAGGGCATCGTCAGGACTAGTGGGGAGATCGCTGAGCGGCAGTCACGTGACCGACCGTAGTAGTCGAGTCAGCGGCGCCTCGTCACGTGAACAGTCACGTGCAGTGAGTGACTCATCCAGACCAATGACGAGATCAGTGAGTGGACGGTTGTCTAGAGAACCGAGTTTGACGCGAGGAACACGTGACCAGCGTGCTACAACAACGTCAGGTGCTCTGTCACGTGAACCGAGTTTGACCAGGTCACGTGAACTGCCCAAACAACGGCCTCGAGTTGGGTCTGTCACCAGAGACTCGCGGTATCAGCGACCTGGAACCGCTGGATCACGTGAGACTAGACATGAAGGAGGATCCAAGTCACGTGATTCATCTGTGGGTCCCTCCCGGGAGTCTTCTCTTGCTCCCTCTGTTCAGACTGCCCCCTCCAGAGAGTCTTCTGTTCCTGAGGAGTTGAAGGATGTCAAGGAGGAGTATCCTTCATATGATGTGGATATGGACGATGACGATGACCCGTTTGTGACTCAGCAACTCAAGCTGTCGATGAAGGAAGTTGAGAGGGAGGCGAGTGCCGTTCCTGAGATTGAAGTTCAACCAGAAGAGGCAGCTACAGTGGAAGCACAAGAAGTTGCACCTGGATCAGAAGTTGCGCCTGAATCAGTACCTGCTTCTACTACACCTGAACGTGGTGAATCTGCTCCCATGGCAATCCCCTCTTCTTCTACTCCTCCTAGAGACTTTTCTCCTGCCTCTCCCACCTCTTCTTTTGTTCTGGCCAAGAGTCCAGCCACCCAAGGCGTAACTACCAGTCCAGCAGCTGGGAAGAGCGCCAGTCCACCTGCCACCGCTCAGGAGGAGCTGGCACGTGATTTGTCTCGTGACTCAAGGGAGCCAGAAGATAAGGTGGAGCCCGAAGACAGAGAGCCCGACGACAAGGAGGATGCCAGAGACGACACTGGAAAGATGGATGTTGACCAAGTGCATGTGAGAGAGGATGTGGAGGAGGATGTGGAAGAGGACGTGGTGATGGTGGATGAGTCAGCAGATCAACAACCCGCTGAGTCAGCCGAAACAGTTTCGGTTTCGCCCTCGCCCCCGGGAAAAGACCAAGCTGAGCCAGAGTCTCATGATGCGGTTGCGGACTCTCAATCCCAGAATGCTGACTCAGCGGACGTGCAGGAAGAGTCCGGGGGGCCCCAGTCGCCCAAAGTGACCGAATCGCAGGTGCCGATTCTCTCTCCTCGACCTGTTCGTCCCGCGAGGTTTGAGCTGGATGGCGATGAGATGATGGTAGATGAGGTGGAGCCTGAAGAGGAGAAAGAGGTACCTGAACATGGTACACAGGAAGAGGTGAAGGAGGACATTCTTGTTGAGACAGCTGAACCTGTGGCCGAATCCCCAGCCTCTGAAGCTCCAACCGAAGCTCCTAGGTCAGAGGAAGCACCTGCCCCTGAGCACCAGCCCCCTACAGAGGAAGAAGAGCACTCTACAGAAGCACCGCCCGCTACAGAAACAGTTCCAATCCCGGCTGATACCCAAACTGCGTCTCCCTCTCTCTCCAAATCTGCTGGCTCAGAACACGTGACTGAAGCCATCCAAGACGACCCTTTTGGAGGAGACCTAAAGGAGTCACCTAAAGAGTCAACTAACGGAGACATTTCTCTCCATGACGAATCAGAACCTATGGAAATGTGCGATTCTGACAACGATAACAACCACGAGTCCGATACACGTGACCTCTTATCTCGAGACTTGAAACACGAACTCAACACTGCTTCTCCAGAGTCTCTGACTGACCTCCTTTCCCAACCAGAACAATACAAGGAGATTCTGAATCACGTGCCGGCCGAGCTGTTTTTGCTTTGCGTCATTCTGTTTGCAGAGAATCACGTGATCAGCGCCCAAAACACAATCTCCCAAGATACAAACCTGGCTCTAAGTACCGCCAGTTCAATGGTCATGGTATGCGCTAGAGACGTGTACCCCAGCGACTCTCGGTGGTCACGTGCATCTGTGGAAGACCTGAAACACGTGACCGTCACGTGCCTTGAGTGGCTCACCAAACTCGTCACAGAGTCTTCTGAGGCTTCCACTCTATTAGCCACCAACAAACGCTACCGAACGTCTCTGGTCCACCTGCTTTCAACCTCGGTGGAACTGCACAAAGGCAAGTTTGGTCACGTGACCCACAACGCGCTGATCCACGTGATTGAGTCCATGGACAAGCTCAGTCAACGTCCTCCTGATAAACGCACTTCTCGTGCTTTCAAAGAGGCTCCTAGTCCCAGTCCTGATACTTCCCTGGTGGAAGATGTCACCGATAAGCTGAGTCACGTGACAGTCAAGGAGAACATCAAGACCATTCGAGTTCTTCCACCCCAGCTTGCTTCTGGACAGCTCTCTGTTCCCGGTAAAGAAGTCACTTGGTCAAAGTTGGAACTAGAACGGCTAGGTAGAAGTCCTACATGTGGAGACTCTTTGGAGGGTATTTTGGACGCGGTATCATGTGGGAAAGTGTCAGTTACCCAGTTGTCGGCTCTGGCATCCCGTGTTCCAAAACTGGACGATGTCGATCAAGTAACTGCCACTGTTCTCGCCTACCTGCATATTCATCACCCTCCTGCCCTTACTACAGCTGCTCTAGTTGTTATTAAACAGGTTTTAATCAAACCGGGTGTCAATCTGAGCATGGCTCACGTGACCGAAATTTTTTCGACCCTCAATCACGTGAACTCCACCATTGATTCGCGCTCTCCTCTTGCTGCAGCTATTGAAGAGCTTGTAGCAGACCTGTTGACGCATACAGACTCCTCTGAAATGCTCGAGTTTCTGCTTTTGAGCAGGTCACGTGATAGCAAGACGCAGAACAAGCTGCTGCTTCTGAACACTGTCTATCACGTGGTTTCTCCGGACCTTGTTCCATCCCATGAAACTCAGCTTCTGGCTCTTATTTCCGAGCTCATTTCCGACCCCGATCCGCTGGTGAGAAGGGTTACTGTTGGTCTGGTGGTTAGGGTGTTACGCGTGTCTCCGGAAACGGAGGGATCCATGTCGTTGGCCATCAAGTCCAAGATGGACCTGGTCAGGTATTATATGGGTGGGTAGACTTATTTAATCAATTAATGTATTATGAAAAGACGAAGAGATCAATGTGCTGTAGGGGATACGGTGTCAACAACTGCTGGTACACCCCGATGTCAGTAGAACCCTCATTATCTCAAATTAATGAGTAGCAATGTACTACCCTCTTGACGTCAACCAAAGAGATATCTTGTGAGTTATTTATTGTATTTAAAGAGTTACATATCACACTTTGACTAGGCTAGCTCCACCTTATAAGTTGCCACTTCAAAAGCTCTGAGAGAAATGTCCACTGTAGTTGCTCCTTCACTCTTAACCACAACCTGTTTCTCCTTGGAGTACTCTAGGGCACAAGTCTTGGTCACTGAAACGACATTAGGCAGGTCAATAACAAGTTTACCTCTTGTCTTTCCTCCTAGAGCTTCATAGACTCGAAGAATCACATTGGTCGATTTCTTGGATCTATCCACTTCAGCTCGTTTGATAGCTGAAAGAACGAGGTTAGAGGGACCATGGAGTGAAAAGGCCTTCTTAGACGATACTTCGGAAAGACCGACGTACTTGACTCTCAAGGGGTTATTGAAGTTGTAAGCTGCTCTTACAGTGGTAGCACCCAGAGGACCCTTATGAGCCAAGATTCCATACTTGAACTCATGATGACCCATATCAGCATGAGCATCGGGAGCTTTAGGAGCTCGAAGAAGAGAAAGTCGCATGAGATTACCGTGGGTGGCAAATCCGTACTTGCAGTCGTTCAAAATAGACACTCCATAGTCGAGTTCAGACAAGTCGGCAAACTTATGACAACACACCTCAAACTTGGCAACGTCCCAGGAAGTGTTATAATGAGTAGGTCGTTTGACAACTCCAAACTGCGACTCGTAAGAAGCAGACTCGCTGTGCACATCAACGGGGAACTCGACCTTGAGGAACTTGCAAGTTTCATGCCAGTCAGCTCGAGTGTTGAATGTGACGAGGGGGGAATTGGCGTCAAGAGAAATCTCAGTGGTGACAACAGACTTGTTGAACTCGTAGGTGAAAGCAACAGTGGACCGGAGAGGTCCAGAGGACACGATGGAGTGTCTGGTCACGTGATCGGCGCCAATGTACTGTTTCTTTCCTAGTGAGAAGACCTCAGTATCCCATGCTTGCCAGGATAGAGGTTGGTCGTCAAACAAGACTAGACGGTTACCTGTTCCGGAAAGAACTTGACGGTCGTTCTCTTTATCGTAGATACTAGAGATAGTTCCGTCTTCCTTGTTGATAGACACCTTGACAAGCGTGTTTTCAAGAACATAGGCGTCTTCAGTCTTGAACAGGTCAACGGAAAGAGTGGTAGCAACGGGTCCAGATTCAGAAAGCATCACCAGGACGTTTCCAGCATCTTCCTGGACTTCAACACCCTCTGCCAGCTCAACTGTAGCGTCCCAGTGAGGTTTAGGAACAGCTACCACCTCTGTTCTGGACCAAGGCATGGTGTTGAGAGCAACAGGAGTACAGTCAAACAAGTCCTTTGAGGGGTGACTAGCTAGACCTAGAGCAGCAGCAGCCTTGTCAATCAGTCTAGAAGCAGTCTCGATAACTCTTCCATGAATCTTCTTCACATCCTTGTAGACCATTTCAATACAAGATCCCGGAAGAACGTCGTGGAACTGACAGAGACAAACGTCTTCCCAAAGAGACTCCAGTTCGGAAAAGGGGTACTTGTAGGACGTGTCTCTAATACTAGCAAGTGTAGCCAGCAACTCCACATCATGAAGCAGGTTCTCGGAGGTTCGGTTGCCCTTCTTAGTCTGAGCTTGAGAAGTGTATGTACCTCTATGGAACTCAAAGTAGAGCTCTCCGACCCAGGTGACGAGATCTTTGCCGTTGTTTGTCTTCTCTAGAAGTTCGTTGTAGAAATCTGTCACCGAAGGACCCTGGATCACAGGAGGAAGCTCACCGACAGTATTGGAAACTCCTCTACATCGTCGTAGCTTTTCCAGCATCTCAGCAGTAGGTCCTCCTCCTCCATCTCCGTGACCATACAGCATGAGCGAGTTTCTCGTAGTGTCCAGGTTCTTGTTCTGTTTCTGGGTTCGAGAAACATCTCCAAAATTCGCCATTGAAGTGTACGTGTTGTTAGGAGGCATATGACAGAGCACCTGGGATCCGTCCAGAGCCACCCAGTTGAAAGTCGAGTTGGGGAATGAGTTGATGTTGTTCCAAGACAACTTCTGGGTCAGGAACCGGTCCATTCCCGCCAGTCGACATAGCTGGGGAACTTGAGCAGAGTATCCAAAGGTATCAGGCAACCAAAATGTGTCTGAAATGGATCCAAAGTGTTCGAGAAAGAACCGCTGACCGAGTAGGAACTGTCTCAGAAGTGACTCACCTGAAGGAAGGTTGGTGTCACACTCAGTCCAAGCTCCTCCCACAGGCAGAAATCGTCCCTTCTTGGCCTGCTTTTGAATCTTGACAAACAAATCAGGGTAGTCCTCCTTCAGCCACTTGAACTGCTGCGCTTGAGAAGCAACAAACACGTACTCGGGGTACTTGTCAATGAGTTCCAGCTGAGAAGCCCAAGATCGACCAGCTTTACGTCTAGTCTCAGCAAAAGGCCATAGCCAAGCAGTATCGATATGGCAGTTACCCAAAGCGTAAACTAGCCCATCAGCAAAAGGCAACTGTTGCTTGTACGCCTTTGTAGTGTCTCCAAGGTACTCTCTGGCCAGTTTTCGTCCCTTGGCAATACTTTCGTCGGGATTTTCCGGGTCAAAGGCGTCCATGATTTTGTTGGCGACATCTAGAGCCTTTCCCCGCTGCCAGGAGTCGCCAGGGAACTCTCTAGCTGCGTCTCCAATGATCCAAAAGTCGACAAAAAGATGTCTAGCCTCGGAATTGACGACCACCAGGTCAGCTGAGTCGAGTCGAAAGTACCTGTTGTCACTGGGAGGCTGAATGGACGATCCAGTGGCGTTTCCAAACATTCCATTGCAGCCAGCTTCAATGTAAAAAGTGTGGCATTTGCCGTCCAACCAAGACTCAGGAAGAGGCCATTCTCGTCGTTCTTCTCCAGACAGACCAATCAGAGCGTCTCCAGACTCACTGAACACAAGTCCCTCGCAATTGAGGTTCCAATTGAACACAATAAGGTCACCCTTTTTGTAGTACTCCTTTTTCCATTCAGAAGGAACACACACCTTGATTTTGAACCAGTGAGTAGCCCATGAGGGGCCGTATTCAGAACCCTTCTTGGCGGGTTTCCAGTTTCCGTCTGCTTCTTTAAGAGCATCCTTGAAAAGAGGACGTCTCAGGTCTGAAACAGCATACGTTTCAATGACCACATGGTCCTTGCCATCGAGCCGTTCTCGCTCGTAAAACGCAGGTAAATTGAGAGCCTTGTATTCTCCTTCGCCGGTGAACTGACGGAGCCGATCTGTAAACAGATTCGACACCCGTTTGGCCACAGGCTCGTTGTTGTAGTGGGAGTACATGTTGACGGAGAGGTGGAGAAGTGCTGTTGGTAGATGTAGACGAGTAAAGTTTGAGGGTACGGGTTGAGTGCATAATCAGTGCCTGAAATAGGTAACCGCAAGAAAACTAGCGATTGGGGGGAGGTAGAAGCAAGTGGGGGGTGTGGGTGTGGTGGGGGAGATAAAACGAGTCAATTAGTATAGTTATATCAGTTAAAACGCATATGTAGGGGCCGTATGGTCCACCCTCCTTTTCATGCACCCAGCCTAAAATGGTCATATCGAAAAGTTTATTCCATGTGGGGTCATTTCTGAACGTCGAGGCGGAGTCCGACAGAAAGGGGATTGGGGGAGCTGTGAGGTCACGTGATTGACAGAGAAGAGAATATCCGTTATTGGGGTTAGGGTAGTGGATTTTTCTAGGGATTTTTTTATAAAAATGAAAATTTAGAAGTTGACACATTTCGAGGCAGTGCCGTGTGTCAGTTGGGATGAGGGGAGGATATCAGTGAGAACAGTGGAAGGATAAGTTGTAATCAAGTATCATGTCAGAACCAGTCGTCATATTGGAACCTGTAGAATGAAATACAAGTAGTAATTTTATATATCAAATACTTGTACCTTAACGACTTATATATCACTTCATTGGAGGGCGTCAGGAGTCTACTCAACCTTAAGAGGGTCCTCACAGAGCATTAGCATCAGCATAGATAAAATATGTCCCTTAGGAATGAAGGAGTATGTAGGTCAATTACTGCCTGACAACTTTATTGACTGCCTGTTCGTCACTCTCTAGTTATGGAAATTCATGCCAATTGAACCGGAATAAAGAGAAATGACCATCACCTGCTTCATTTTCTTGAGAGATAGCCTCTAATTGAACCCTTCAAATGCCCTTCGAGTGGCCTTTACCACGTAAAATACGTGTGTCTGAGAAGTGACGACCAGGCAGTCTTAAAATTTGTCAGACAATAATGGACCTAGTCATTCAACGAAACCTGTAAGAGTAAGTCTTATCTAGGACACTATTAAATTGAAGAGATTGTAGAACTACAAGGCGATTGAAAAGAATGGGGGTATATATAAGTGTAAGGGTACGAAACTAGGTTAGCCAATATCCAGTTGGAAGCGCAGTATCATTTATTAACATCATTAATTCCATCATCATCTCCTTCTCGTCTCGTCAGAACTCACCTAGGTTAGCCAATATCCAGTTGGAAGCGCAGTATGAGGAAGAGAACACCTGTCCTCATTCTGCTCACAAACTCCCAACCTCAAGCCCTAACCCCGGATGAAACTCTAACTCTAAAGTGTATCCTTACA
>ULGT01000019.1:0-82761 GCA_900519025.1 Yarrowia porcina | reverse complement strand
ATCATCTCCTTCTCGTCTCGTCAGAACTCACCTAGGTTAGCCAATATCCAGTTGGAAGCGCAGTATGAGGAAGAGAACACCTGTCCTCATTCTGCTCACAAACTCCCAACCTCAAGCCCTAACCCCGGATGAAACTCTAACTCTAAAGTGTATCCTTACAATAAGTTGTGGTATAATTAGTGGTAAGGTGGTATAATTAGTGACAACCAGGTGAGGAAGTTAATGAATGAGTTGTTGCCTCCACTGAGGGCAGTTGTTGATGTCAATTCATTGCAGTAATGAATCGAGTAGAGGACTTGTTTTTCTTCTTGCATCAAGTTTGTAGGAAATGTTAATCAATCGCAATGTATGAGTATTTTCTCTTGGTTCTGCCTTGAGACAACAAATGTTCTGTCATCGTTCACGGGCCGTTTTTCATACAACTTCATAAGATGATTGAAGAATATCCCCCAGAATAAACGGGCACAACCGGGAAAATATGTCTTATGACTTTCTTGTTAACCCTGTACATACTTGTATGAATAGTATAACTCCGTTGCATCATACATTCAGTTGAAAGGTCACTCTTCCATGGCGAAGTTATAACCAATTGAATGTATGAGAAAAAAAAAGACGTTCTAGACATATGGCAAAGACTGCGACAAAACGATCAAGACCACAGCTTTCCGACTGCTCTAGACACCATCAGAATAGCCCACTTTGTTCTTTTTTGTAATATGAACCACCCTTCAAGACACTCTTTCTCATCTCTCATTTACCTCCATCTTTCCACCTTATTTCATTCTTAAGTCAATCGTCATCCAGACCTCGCCATTAAACAGCCTTTGGATACATGATCAGTGCACAGTCATTGGTCCTGCACTTGGTCCAGTGTAACTTTATGTTATTGCAATGAGTTTGGATTGTGTTTCAAGTACAGTACCGCCATTTCAATAAGAAAGGTCATCGTGACTCAAGGTTCTTTTTCAGACGTCCTGTTTCTGATGAATCTTCTTCATCGAGTTGTGTCTTGGTAAAACTAACTAAAACTGAAGGAGTAGAGGAGTTGAAGGAGTAGAGGAGCTGAAGGAGTAGAGGTGCCGTTATCAGAGAGTTCCAAGCGGATGATTAATAGCTGCTCTATCGAAAGAACTTAGGAAAGACCATTCAATATTGATTGTAGTATCGATCATTCTCAAACTGTCTTGTACTTTTACATTAGGACAAAACACGACTTTGCCATAAAAACGATCCAGATCGACACTGATTTATTGATCAAATGCTGAAATTCCTTCCCCCAAACGGTGCTGAAACTTTTCCATTTCATATCCTCACTTCCAAATCGACTCTTCAAGTTTCAGCCATCTCACCCAACGTGGAATATGCAATGCCGATGATGTGCGTTGCATGGGGTGCATAGGCTATTTCAAAGACTGGACTGATAAGAAGGAAGTGAAGTGGTCGAGAAATATTTTACAATGAAAAATATGATGCTTCTATGAGTGAATGAATACCAGAAGTAGAGGTATTCTGACATAACGGTGATACCACAGGAGAGTTCTTAATGGGACAAGTTTTGGTATAAGACAACAGGGACTTTAATAATACACAAGTTCATGTTCAAGTATCTATCTAGATTTTCATTCCACCATGCTCTCATTGTCGCCCCTACTTTCGTTTTTGTACTCCCTTTAGTTTCAATTTTGTTAGCTACAGTAGCACGTTCCATGCACTAGCAGCTGGACTAGACAACCAAGATCAGCTGTGATGTAGTATGCTTCAGATACGGACTATCGAGCATCTCCAGCACTGCCAGAACTAGATTGTCTCATATTCTCTTTTCCAAATTTCTTTTCCAAGCCAATATCATATACTCACCGCTATTAGACAAGTCTGTAGGTCGTTACGCGCATGTCGAAGTTTTGACACGCAACCTCGACACTTTTTTTGTTTGTGTCACTATGCGAGTTCAAGCCACGTTAACCTGAATAGAGTGTCCAAGTTATCACCAGATTCAAAAACTGTTCGAATCTACATTAACTGAAGCCCTAAAAAGTTGCTGATGGCAAGACCAAAACGAAACAATGATATTTTTATACCAAAATTCAATTTTTTTTGGACAATTTACTTGTCCCATGAGTAAGAACACTAAATCTGGAGTCGGAAGTACCACAGCGTCTAAATTGCAGGGATGGTGCTCGTTGGAACTGTCTCCTACATGAGAAACTCATTCAGCAGTGAAGTGTTTAAATGACACAACAAGACAACCATTGGGGTAATAAAACGCTACACATGCCATCTGTTCGTTTAAATGGTCTTTTTAGTCCCAATATTCCCCTCAAGTAGCACCTAGAAATGGGGAAATAAAGCGGAAGGTGTGGCCTTTTCCGCATGAAATCCGTATAGTCTATGCACCAAAAAAAGTGTCGAGGTTGCGTGTCAAAACTTCGACATGCGCGTAACGACCTACTTGTAGTACAAGTATAATGCATCGTAAGAATAAAAAAGTCCTATAATCCCACACTCAGCCATCCACCACTATCAATGTGACGTCACCAGATTTGTCCTTAGTCCTTATATTTTTCTATTATATCTATCATCACGTTTCTCTGTACATGTCCGATGCCACATTTTCCTCTTTGAAAAAATTCAAATCACAAGTACCGGTATTCCACTTCTGTCATACTCCCCGACTTTCCGTCCACTCGTCACGTCTGAGACACGTCTAAAGTCGAGCTCATTTCCCTGGGGCCCTAACCCTTTTCCTGTCTCGGCCACCTGCCTTCTATTTTCGGTCTAAATGACCAGCCAGAGAACGGAGCTATGAAGGAGGTTTTAGTACTAGAGAAGCACGTGATAAAATGAGCAAAAAGCGCGATAAACACGTGACTCATCACGTGACGAAAACACCGACCCCCCTGCCGCCTCTTCATTCTCTATAATTTCTCTTTGGCAACCCTCGGGTACCTACATCGGGTACATGCGCAGGGACGGATTGACTTTTTTTTGGGAGCAAGTCTGGGGCGCTGGAAAAGGTCCGAAACCCACCGTTTCTGGAACCGTTCGAGTCGTGCAAGTGTGGAGAGGAGCATGATGACACTTTTCAGCCGTTCTGGACTCGTTTACAACCTGTAGTCTTGATGTTACATCTTGGAGATGTTTTGCACGTTTAAGCTTGACGGTATACTACTCGGCCAGTTCCCATCTAATCGCTCCGGAAAGTCGATAAATCAACTCAGCTGGTCTCAAGCATCCTCCTCATCCAACCCTTGTTCCTCTAGCTCCCCCCACGGCCAAACTAGCGTGCCCTTCCACTGCCCAGCATTAACTTCGCAACCTTGCATATCTAAATATATACCTTGCATCTGATACTCATACGGCTTGACAAGAGCCTCGTCTTCTTCCTCTACACCATGAAATCGCTGCTTCATCGCCGCAGTCAGTCGGCGGGAGGCCCAGAGTCGCCCAAGAAGCTCAGTGGGCCGTTTTCGCCAGCTTCTCCCGCCATGGTCATGTCTCCAGGCAGTAGATCACCGGACAAGAGTCCTGGAAAGCTTTCCATGAGCTCAGTTTTACGCCGAATGTCGACATCTAGCCCTCCAAAGAGCCCGACAAAGCCGGCTTCCAGTCCCCAGAAGAGTCCCACGAAAAACAGCGGCTCTTTTGGCTCAGTTTTCAGCAGTTCAGCAGTGAAAAAGGCGCTGGCTGGACATTACTCAACTACGCCCAGAATAGAAGATAAAGGACATCGAAAAACGAAATCAGCCGGTCAGCAGTACTCGTCCATGATCATTGAACAGGAAGGACAAAGACCGGTGGCACATACGAGGACACCGGTGCTTCCAGAGAAGTTTCCTGTAACTCCAGTTATGCAGGCTAGTACTCCGAAAACACCTAAAACGGAGCCTCCAAAGAGTGAGTATGAGCGGAAGTGACGGAATAGTGTCCGAAAGGATAGCGAGAGATATTATGAGCTCTATTATGTGTTTTGGGATGGTCAGGATACATTTATATCCTATGAAGAGTGGCAATGCATCTGATTTCTCGTTTTGAGGGTGTTAGAGTGCTGAAACGGGTCTGCAAATGGTACCGTTGAAATCACCTTGTCGAGACGATTCATTTGGTACCCTGCTTTTCATAATACTGCAGATATTACGCCTGGTATGGCCGATATTAAAACGGTACCACACCCTACAAGATGTACAAGAACCTCAACCTACCTCTGCAAATCTCTGTAACGCGATTTTGGCTAACTCAGAAACATACGGAGACACGTTCCCTCAGCTGTCGCCCGAAAAGATCAAACCCAAGCTGAGTGAGTATGAATAGGGGGAAATGAGGTGGGGTAAGGAGAATAGGAGAGAGAAGAAAAAGAGCTGCAAGAAAGAGCTGCAAGAAAGGAAGAAAAAGCTGCAAACTTGTGTTTATCCTCTGTCTGTTACTGGTGAGTCCATGAACTACGGTCTATGGTTTGTTTGCTCGAGGGCAGTGTGTCTTTCAGTATCATTGCTTTGTTCTAAGACATTTGAAGGTCATGTTCTGCGGGCTACATTTTTGATGTGGGGGGACTGTTGCTGTCTTGAAGATGTGAAAGTACGTTCTCATATGATTTGGCTCGTCTGGAGTTGCTGAGTCTCATCTGGAAAATGGGTACTCACAGCAATGCCATTATTAGTGTACTTGAAGATCAGTGATATGGGTATTTCTATCATTCAGATATCTCGAAGTCCAATATACGCTCTAATTGACTGAGAAGAGTCACTCTTTCAGCTTGAGGACAATTCCTACCCATATCCAGAGTGTTGTTCATGTCTTTGAAGCAACCTTCAGATTGTTCTACAACAGGTACCACTCTAGGTCTCAAGGTCATACTCATCAGCTCCAATGGGTTCCAAGTCCACCAGTGATTTGTCCCTTGCAGAATTTTGGCGATAATGTTCTACAGGTCATGATCCTTAGGATACACTCTTGGGGTATCTCTATGAATACTCCACGCATCTGCTTAAGAACTCGTTCCTACAGTATGACTTTCTCACTCCCCAAATACCTAAGAACAACCCACCGGAATTCTCCGAACTTTTCTTCCCTTGCCAACTCTCCTCATCACCCATGAACCATCACTCGAGACCTTCGGCCTCTCGTTAATATGTTGCTGTTCACTCGCGACTTCCAGCCGCTCACTACCGTTACTAACCCAGAATCCCCATCCTACTCACGCCATTCGTACCACCCCAACACCATGTCTGACTTGGACCCCTTACAACGTCCACACACGACCCACAATCTCAAACAAACAAAGTCTCAGACGTCTCTCAACAACCTCACCAAGACGAAATCGTACACTCCTAACCTGAGCAGTGGTACTCCTAACCTGAGCAGTACTCCTAACCTGAGCAAACCCACTCATAGACCTAGACGTCTCTCTGCAGACTTGAAACGTTCGTTTGACGTTAGAAGAGCGGATTTCACTGCTGCTTTGGAAGAAAAGAAGTCGTCTCTTTCTCCTAATTTGAAAAAACTCAACCCCATCAACTTCATCAGACGAAAAAGCAGTAAAGACGACTTTATCAACATTGCTGATGTCTACGAAGACCCTGATATCTATGAATCGAGGAACTCAAGGGAGTTTTCAGCTAAAGACTTTCCTTCAAGAGAAAACGTTGTTTTTACTCCTACAACTTCAAATGACGGGTTTGATAACTCACGTGACCTGCACCCAACCATGGTATCACATGATATCATCAGTTCCTCACGTGACCCAGAGACTGGAGTCATTTACGCTACTCGAAAGTGTGAATGGGGAACTAGTCCTGGAAGCAGTAAGACTTCGGTCGTTGAATCGCCGCTCATGACTGCTGTTACCACTGATCACGTGACTCGAACCCACACTCACAAGACGAAATCAAAATCAGCTGTGATTACTAATCCTCTTGAGATCCCCGATCAGCCAGTGGAGTCGCTCCGAGTGGTCAAAAAGGCGTCTGGAGTGGGATTGAATATCCTCATGGGCGATGTATCACGTGACTCACTGCCAGCACGTGATTCACCCAGTCGTGCATCTTTCACGTTCCCCTCACGTGATTCTCCACGTGATTCCCCCTCGCGGGCTTCTTTCACAGACTCACCGCTTCTACCTCCCAGTCGAGGTTCGCTTTCACGTGACTCTCGCATCTCACGTGACTCACCTACGCGTACTTCCTTTTCACGTGACTCCCCATCACGTGGCTCTTTCTCACGTGATCCTCCTGCTGTTCCTCTCAGACGAAATAGCACTCGTCGTTCTTTTGTTGCAAATGATACCAACACCTGGGAAGTTCCACCTCGAGATTCTCGCCGAAGTAGTCGCAATCTGAGCGGTATTATTGCTGACTCAGACTTGGTTGCGATTTCAGATGCTGCTGAGTCAGCGAGGTTGAAGGAGGCTGCTAGAATTGCTGAGCAGCGGGCTAAAGAGGAGAAGGCTGAGTCTGGAGCATCTGTTAAAGCTGACTCAGCAAAAACGGATTCTGCGGAATTCGAGTCACATGACACACTCTCCCATGATACTCTTTCTCGAGGACAGAATTCTCTTCGATCAAGTAATACTGGTCATACGTCTTTTGAGCAGGAATTGGAAGGTGATCAGGTGATTGAGCACGTGACTGAAGGTGGAAATGCTGTTGAGCACGTGACTGACCCCCCTACTGATGTCAGTATCACCCAATACACCAAACAACTCATGGCTCAAGATGCAGACAATTCTTTTGGAGGTTTGCTTGAAGACGATTCAGATTCTGCCTTTTCCTTTGAAGACGATGATTTTGGCAGAAACTCGTCCGTTCGACTCCACAAGAAACCGGAACGGTTCACTACACGTGAAATGAGTGATGGAGAAGGAGAGTATGACGATGATTATGATGATGGGTATGATGATGACATGTATGATGACGAAGATGGACTTGAAGATGATGCTCATTTGTATGGAGGCAAAAACGCCTTTCTTGATCAGTCCTCTCCCAAGGAAGAAGAAGAAAAAGGAGGGGAACTTCCTGATATTCTTCCTAGCTCTTTGACCAACCAGAGAAAGAGTATTTCGAGAGGTAAGAGTCATGGGAGGGGTTTGAGTGGAAGAAGGCAGATAAATGCTAGTCAGGATTCCCCTAAACCTGCCACCTCTTCTCCTGGACACATTCTCCATCACAGTCAGGGAAGTATTGGAAGTATTGCAAGCCATGGAAGAAGACATTCCAAAAGACTGACTAGTTACCATGAAAGAGACGACGATGCTGCTGCTATGGAGACCGGGCCCGTTGCTGTGACAACCGACGACCCTGGCTACCAGCGACAAAAATTGCCTGCTCAGTTGTCTCCTGCTCAGTTCAAGTTTCCTCCAGAGGTTGGAGAGACAGCAGAGTTGAATTTCGAGAGAAGAGAGGGAGGGTCACGTGATGGTGTGAACTCTAGAGAAGGACTCCATTCACGTGACTTGAGCAACCGTTCAATCGGGTCTCCTTCTATTGATCTCAGTAACAGGTCTTTTGGTTCCCCCTCTCACGATCTCAGTCATGGTACTATTCTTACTTCTTCTCCCGCCAACCATTCTCGTCAGTCCTCACGTGACAAACGACGATCTTACAAGTTCCCTCCTTCTCAGGAAGAAGACTTTTCGTTTGAATCTGCTCATGACTCGTCGTTCAACAATACCATCACTGAACAGGACTATGAAGACGAACACGACTCTACTGCTTTCGCATACCAAGAAGTGGAAGATGCACTGTCTGAAATCGAATCTCTTACTCAATCGGGATGCAGTTCTCCTCAAAGACCGAGATACGAAATTCCGTCTTTAGGAGAGACACTAGGACATGTCCGAAACCTGTCCAATCAGAGCTACGGTGGTAGTCCTGGTTATCTAGGGTCTCCTAGCCACGCTCGGAATCTAAGTCACGTGAGCAGTCCAATCAGTGGTCACGTGAGAAACCCTTCTCAGTTGAGTGCTCCTGGAGGTCATATTAGATCAGTTTCTGGAAGTCAAGCTCTTCAAGATCCACTTGAGATCGATACTGGTTTCCAAGACTACGATCAGTACGGTTTTGGGTACCCTGAAGGTGATTTTGAAGGTGGAGGATACTCTGACGAGTATTATGACGATCTTCTGGATGAAGCCAATGCGGTTTCTGAGACTTATTACGAGGAAGAAGATCATGTGAGAAGTGATAGAGGCTACACTAGCCGTCTTGAGCGGTCTCACAGCAACAGAAAGTTGCCACGAAAGGTCATTCATGTGAATGAGCCGAGTAATAATGTGGTTGAGTCGAGGGAAGCTACTACGACGCTGTTTGGGCTTATTAATGACGAAGCACAAGAGGCTAGAAGTATCGTTACCACTCCTGTGAACCAACAGGGTCCCTTTGATCCTGTTTCTGGACTTCCCATTCCTGGATACGTGGAGTTGACCCCCATTAGTGAGAGATCTTATGATGGAGACTCCCCTTATAGACGTTAGACAAAAGAGAGACAAGAAGATGAAGAGATATTTATTAATGCATTATGAACTATATTACATGTAGCAATTGTTGTTGAAAACAATGAAGTATATTGATTGATATTTAGTTAATGTAACAACTTACACAGCACACCACAGTTCGTTCCGAGGTGGACACTGGTCGACCCGATGTACTATGTACTAGTATATTGGTTCATGTCTCCAACTGTTTCATATTGGTCTACATTCAGTATTTGTTCAACACACTGATATAAGGTGTACCCAAAAGTACATACCTTACTGGTAAGTAATGTATTACTTTACTTACTTCTCCCCCCTACTTCCTCCCCCACACCACTTACACAACCCTCCACTTCCAAAGCGGCGGACGCAATCATGTTCTGTCTCCAATTCGGCGGAAGTGGCGGGAGTGTAAGGGGTGTCACTCAAGGGTCAGGGGGAAAAAAGGTGCACAATCCAAGTTTTTGATTTGTGTCACTACACATACACAATTTTAAGGTGACATGAGGATCGTGACAGATCAAGAGTCTTTTTCGGAAATGACAGGTTACTTATTCCAAGAAAATCCAGACCAGCAGACATCAAGGCACTTCTTAGTTATAACTTATCCTTACCTCAGACATCTGCCACATAAAGGTTTCATAGTACAACTGTCTACCTACCGGTCACCTACACTACACACTCCTAATACTCAATAAATAAATTGTCTACTCAAGCTACACTCCTTCCTTTTCTCTGAGGATCTGCGACCGTGAGTGGAACAGTCTTCTGAACGCTCCTGGTCCAGTCGAAGAAGCATTACTAAGCTCCTTTTGCATCTCATGCCCGGAAGAGTCCTCGGAACTTGTAGAAACAATACTTCCGAGTGTAGACACACTTGTAGAGGAAGGCAGTCTTGTGGATGAAGTACTGTTTCTTCCAAGGTACGGTTGGGGCATGGAACCTCCCGAGTTGGTTCTCTGATGACGTGTAAATGTAGGCAACGAAGGTCGTCGTTGTTTGGTTGGAGATCTGTCCATAACGCCGTTCACAAGTCCGTTAACAAAACCAAGACCAATCCTGTCAGGTTTGGAAGGAGAAGTGTATGGAGAAACGGATGATCTTGCACTTTGAAAGCTGGCAGGGGAAGGGTTTGTAAGAGACCCCTTTCTTGAAAAGTTTGGAACCCTATTGATGCTTCCTGAATTGCTCCTTTCACTGCCACTATCCTCTTCGTAGTTCCTGAAAGACTGAGTAGACGCAGGAGACGAGGACCGAGAGTTGGGAGCACTGCTACCGGTACTCATACCTCGTCTTCGAGAAGAATGCAAGTTGAGATGCTGCGAAAAGTCTGGAGGAGGAGACCGCGGTCTGTATGCTGAAGAGAACGGGATGGCAGATAGTCTGTTATCTGAGGGCAGTTCTTCCGAGTGGACCGAAGAGACAGATGGAGATCTAGACACTAGAGTTTGCCTGGGAGACAATAGATGCGTCGGTGAAAACTCCTCCACAGACACTCTTGGAGAAGAGAAGACTGCATTGTTGTTGTTGTTGTTGTTGTTGTTGGTGGCGGTGTTACTGCTGCTAGGTCCATCTATCAAGGGAGTCATGGGCTTGATACTGGTGGCAGTACTATCCATCGAGAAGGTTCTTGTGGATGCAGTGAACGACTTTTCCCGCTCTCTCTGCTGCTCCCGCTCCTTCTGTTGTACCAGTCTTTGCTGCTGACGTGAAGCTCGTTCGGCTACCAGCGCTCGAAAGTAGTCTTCAATATCTTTGGATGCGCAGAATTGTAAGGGCGTCCAGCCGTCCTGGTTGGGTGTGGCTACATCAGCGTCTCGGTCAATCAGCGTCTTGATGGTTTTCAAGTGTCCATAAGCTGCTGCCATGTGTATGGGTCTCGTTCCTGACCCGTCCGTGACATCAATGTCAGCTCCAAAGTCGAGAAGTAATTGAACACAAGGGTTATGTCCATGCATAGCTGCGACGAAAAGAGCTGTCTGATGTCTCACGTCTTTCCAGTTGAGAACCCGTTCCAAAGACACATCTGTTTCCATCTTTGTTTCTTCGACTTTTGGTTTCATTTTGTTGGACCCGTTGGAGAGCACAGAACTCGCTCTAGAACGAGACTTTATACTGGCCAAGGTGTTTTCTCCGTCCCATGTCATTTCGGGGGTTGATGGAGTGGTAGAAACCGTTGTAGTTGATACAGAAGTACCTGTCTTTGACGTACTCTGGGTAGTATCATCATCTTCTCTTCTCAACGAAAACTGCTGTTGTTGAGCCAGAAAATGGACGGTTTGCTCGTGGTTCTTGGACGCAGCCAAATGCAAGGGTGTTCGCTGCTCGAAATCAAGACTCACTTCGACCGTATCATGTCCTTTAGATACCAGAAAAGTGCATATCAAATAATGACCGTAATAACCGGCATAATGCAAACTGGACCAGCCGTTTTTCGGGTCAATGTTCTCCAGCAGGTCCGGAAACCGTCTGACCAAGCGTGAAACCACAGCCAGGTTATCGTTGATGATAGCCTGACGTAGACGTGTACTTGGGTCTAACATGGTGTGTGTCAAAAGACAATGCAATGGGGTGGATGGCGAGGGGCGTGTGATGAGAATGGTGTGTTGAAACTGGTTGTCTGGTCGTAGTTGGTTTTGTCGTTTCAAATGGTTAGCTGTGTTCAAGTCGTGTAAGCCCCAATGTAGACAGTACAAGATTAGATGAAATTGCACGTCAAGAAAAAGAGGTTAGTCAGCAGGAGTTGCGTAGCAATGTCAAGCGAGAAGAGATGCTTATACACAAGTACGAAGCCTCTTGCAGTTGTAGTTGTCGTAGTTGTACCTGGTACTCGTACCGTGTGTGGTTATGACGCCGTGTACTCCTTCTAGGTTCAACGCGTGGCGAAACTTTGAAAACGGCTTTTTGTGTCTGTGTCCGTGGGAGAGAAATGGCCGGCCTGGGGGTCGTACTCGAGTCGATATCGTCAGTCCACCTCCTCCTCGGTCGTCCGATCTCGTCTGCTTCACGTAGTAGATGCACTGCGCTACGATCCCAACCTTATTTTGCAGCAACTGCCTTGTGAGCGTGTGGGTCTATTGAGCATATGAGGCACATGAGACACAGCGGAGAGGGAACAGCTTGGGGCATGAGGGAATAAGTGGGGCAAAGTGGACGACGGATAATTACTGAATTAAACATACGAATAAAGGAAATTGACGGGAGAAAATGTTGTGAAAAATCGGGGCGGAAAATCGTCCCATTTATGCCCACCCCTCAATCCCAACTAACGGACACCTATTAACCACAGATTCCCCACATGGCCCAGCTCGCTCGATTTCGCACCAAAAATGCCTCTAGCACCCGTTTCGAGACGAAGACTACCGGCTGCTCTTAGTCTAGAAGCGTTATAGGAACTACAGTAAAATAAAGAGGAGGGTAAGGGGAAAGAAATAAGTCGTTTGAAAGAAATAAGTCGGTTTGATGAGGTCACGTGAACATACACAGTATTGACCACGTGTATGTAGAGATATACAGTGAGTGGATATCTGACCTTGTTGCTATCACCTCCTCGTATTGACTCGTCGTATTCATAAAAGACCAACTCGACTAATTTGGAATTTCATAACTGTCATTTATAGATGAAAGAGGCAAGTGGGATCGGTTAAAGGGCAGTACCGGTAGCCGGTCTAGATGTGATGTAGAAAAAGTGATGTAGGGGTGGTGTAGGGGTAGAGAGAGAGAAAGGAGGTGGAGGTGAAAGAGGTAAGGGAGTGAGTGGGGGGTTCTAGTGACAGGGGGGATAGTGTGGAAGTCGTGAATAAAGCTTGAAATCGTTTTCCCCATCATTTGATTGTTTTCCACACGTTTAAGATGTTCTTATAGCTGAGTAAGCATTAAAGTCATGACGACCTCGTTTACCGCTCCAAACTACGTAATACAGAGAGAAGAAACGGCTTGGTGCAATTTTTGGAGCAGTTTAATCACATTAATCAACTCCACCTTTCCCATTTCGTATATTCTGACCTGATTTATATAGATATTCTGTTCCTCAGATGACTCAGTTGTAGATGATGACGATTAACAACGCACCTTTTCTTGTCACAAGTCTAAAGTAGGTACAATATCAGATCTTAAACTCTTACTGTGTTGTTTTGCCACTTCAGCTTCATACTCGTTGCTTCTATCAGCTCCAACTGCCATTCATTTCTAGCTTCACATTATCCCCACACTCAACGACACGATATTATATGTCCAATGCATGTTTTCAAGTGTGATAGATGTGTGACTTTAACAAGTGTGTTCTAAACTCGATATTTTGTATTCCTGTAGACCTCCCACTGTGTTTTTTCCACACACAGGAAGGAAATGCCACACAATATGCACTTGGTATTATTTGGAAGAGATTCATAGCAATGTGTAGATGAGTTAAGAGAACATAAAAACTATACCAATACGGATTTCTACTTGCTATTTAAGGATGAACCACTTTTCTTTTCAATTTTGCACCCATTTCTCTTGCTCAACAATCATGTCCGATGATCACACATCCATGAGCAGATCTCCACACCCACATAATATCGTGTAAATGAAGGGCAGAAATGTATATACTCCTTTGGTGGATTCCCCTTATATTTCTCACGTGACCCTCAAGGCTTTTTTTGTTATATCCTCCTTCTTCCGGTTTTATGAGACTATCTGATAGTTTCCATCGACCTACACTATAGGATGGTACCCCCACAACATCAAGTAATTCTACGAGGTGAACCTGTGAAGTCCATCATCATATCAACCACCTTGTCTGAGGAACAGCACAACATATTTTTTGGTGCATACCCACTTCTTATCCTATCTAGTGTCCACCGTGACCTGTGTTGATACCCCCAACTGGACAAATATTAACGCCACCACAAGACCAGTCTCCCCTTGGAACTTCTAGCACCCGTTTAACTACCTCCTTACACCCATAGACTCCCGAATTACCTTATAGACTTCTTTTACCCTAGCTAACCAGTTCTAACAGAAACATCTCTTCACTCCACGTTCACAACCCAATCACTAACTAATCAGTACCCCCGACTATCGTACATACTTGATATAAGACACTTCTTAGCTACAAATATCCTTACGGATATTCCTGAACGCACTCCTAGCCTCCAACTACCCTTGCTAGCTCCGTTATCTGCTTCTAAGCGGCCATCCATACTACTGAGTGTAGTCTAACGTCTACATTGTGCGATCGACTAACAGTAGAACATCTACAAGAGAGCCGTTCATACTAATAGAGCGCGAAAGCCACACTATCCACTTTTTAGTCCCATGATCTGAATGCCTTATATTCACGTCGCATCTCTCTCATTCCCACACGCCAACGTCACGTCTTGAAATACGAAGAATTGCCCTATTCGGCCTCCCTCCCCTATTGCTCCAGAGGCGCGAATCCACCCACACGAGCCCCTTGTGGCTTATTATTTGCAGATATTTTATTACGTCCACCATTGTTGACAGGAGCTAACAAAAAAATGTGGAGAGCGAGAAGAGTAGTGAAGAAGTGCAGCTGTTAAAGCAGTTTAAAGCGATCCAAAGTACCAAATACAGTACAACTACGCAATAGCACCCTTCCTATACTATCTCTCACCCCATATCCACTATCGTGGTTACTACACTGCCACTACACGTCTCAACACGTTTTCTACGCAGGGGTTTAATGGAAAATAGGGCTAATCAAGCGTGGAGTTTAATTTGGCAGGATGTATCGTGGGCATTTTCTGAGGAGAATATTGGACGAGAAAAGCACGTGCAACATGTGGAAAAAGTGAGGGAAATATATTTCCCAGAACCGACATTTATCCATGTTTTTCCAGAAATTCATCATTTCTCCTTGCCCTAATTGTGTTCACTATCTCATTGCCATGTCCCACCTGGGGAGTCTTCTCCGTAATGTCTCAGTCGATCGGCGTGGGGTACCAAAAGCAAATATTGCGGCCAGAAAACGTGCGAAATGGGCATAAATCAACAGCGGCGGGCTGCTCATCTGACACAGCAGCAGACGGCATATTTTTCCACACCTCACATGACTAATATGACGTAATAGACGGTTCTCCTGCACTCCTTCATGTATTTGTTAGTTACTGCATATGGACAGTGCTGTAGAGAGGGAGATAGCAAAGTGGTGGTGGAAACCAGTGTATTACGTGATAAACTGTTTTAAGCGCTTCTCCAACGCCATCTGACCACCATTGTATGTCTTTTTTTTTCTACTCTTCTATTTTCTTTTTTTCTACCTCACGTTATCGTCGTCTTGCTTCTTTACAGTGTTCTATAGTGTATGGAACGCATGGAAGGCCCAAGAAGGTGTCTACTGGTGGATTTGACAGGTTAAACGAGACACAAGGCTAGTTTATGCCTCCAGCGCACACAGCCATCTTTTATGCCATTTTTCCCACTCCAAATCCATTTTTCCGCAATTAGCAACAATTTCCACTTTTTCCTTGCTAATTCCCCTCCGTGCAGCCAAGACTAACGGAGCTAATGCTGGTGACATATTATTCATGGAACTGTAGACATGGACTGATGTAGACACACACAAACAAACATGTCTGGCCCAAGGCTGTAGTATCGTAGATACACCACCCCCATTTCTATTACACTACACGCTAACACTCCCCCCTTCTCCTATCCTATCGTCTTGGCTTATCCTCTCAACCTCATACACTTGATACTTGTTCCTCTTCATGCAGGATAACCTTCACTTTACCAGCCCTGCCAGAAAAGCATATTTGTTAAACGTCACATCCTAAATCCACTGACTTCTCACGACATTTACTTTTACTCCACACACAACTTCTAGCTCAACACACATGTCGAGTATCTTCAAAAGGAAGAACAAAAAGTCACGTGACTCCGTGTCCAACGGACCCGCGTCCCCCGGAGGCTCGAATTCGTCAGCTTCGAATTCGGCCCCCTCTCCTTCGTCCACGGGACTAGGAGGACTCGCTTCCCAGGCCCAGAATCTCGCAGCAAAGTCGCAACAGCAGGCCCAAAACGTGCAGCAGCAGAGCCAGAATCTTCAGCAGCAGGCTCGAGACTTGCAGCAGCAGGCACAGCAGCAGGGCCAGAACATCCAGCAACAGGCCCAGAACCTCCAGCAACAGGCCCAGAACCTACCCCAGCAAGGCAAGGCAGGCTTCAACGGCATGCAGCAGGGCTTCAATGGCGTGCAGCAGGGCTTCCAGAACGCCTCGCAGCAGGCTCAGCAGGGCTACAACTCTGGCGTCAACCAAGCCCAGCAGGGGTACAATGCTGTCAAGGGAGCGTTCCCAGGCCAAGGTCCTAACCAGGGTCCTAACCAGGGTCCTAACCAGGGTCCTAACCAGGGACCCAACCAGGGACCCAACCAAGGTCCTGGACATGGACCTGGTCCTGCTCACGGTCCCGGTCCTCAATATGGACCTGGAGGCAACTACTCCCATCACACTCCGAATGGGGCCCATCCTGCAGGCCACGGGCAAGGACCCACCATTCCTGCCGGTCTTCATACTGCCGGCGCCGCGGGCTCGCCTACGACGCCCCAGATGGACGGCTTTGGCACTCCCCAGAGCCACGGACGGTCGCCGTTCCCCCAAATGTCTCCCCAGGGAGGCAGATCGCCACAGAGCTTTTCGCAGGCCAAGTTTGGCGGTCCCGGAGGTGTTGTGGCTGCCAACTCCCAGTCTCCCGGTCCCGGCAACTCTGCTTCCGGAGCCATGACTGCGTCTCCTGGCGGATCCCCCAACCATCCCTGGACCAAGGTGCCCATCACCAACGCGTCGCCGTTCCCACGGTACGGCCACGCGTCCAACTACGTGGCTGCTCGTGACGGGGAGATTTTCGTCATGGGTGGACTCAAGGGCGCCGATGTTTTCGGTGATTTGTGGGTTATTGAAACTGGTAAGTAGAGAAGAGGGAAGGAAGGAAGAGTGAGGTCAATTGAGTGGTTGGGTGGAGTTACTGCGAAGGTAGTATCTCTATCGCGAGAGAGGATCTCGGCTGCGAAAGTGGCATCTCTGCTGCAAAAGTGGATCACTAGCAACTCGTGATGATCTGGGAGAGAATCAGGTCCAATTGAGCGGATGTGGATGGGTGGTGGTCTTTTTCTGCAGTGGAAGATGTGCCATTATTGGAATGTCGTCTTGATCGCACTTTTGTCCCTAGAATTGAATGATCTAATGAGTGATTGCATCGAGCATGATCTTGCAATGTGCTTCCTCCACTCTGTGAATGCACGATCGAACAGATAAGCGACTCAGAATTTCACCCATGGCACTAATTCACTCAAAATCATCCAATTGTTTTGTTGCATCCCATTTCTTATACTAACACAGACTCCATGGCAGGCTTCCTGCTTGAAACCGAGGGCTGTCCCTCTCCTCGAGTCGGACACGCTGCTCTGACCCTTGGAAACGCCTTCATCGTATTCGGTGGAGATACCAAGGTGACCGACACAGACACCCCCGACGACAACCTGTATCTGCTCAACACCTCCACTCTCAAGTGGACTGTTGCCAACCCCAAGGGCTCGCGACCCGCTGGCCGATACGGACACTCTCTGTCTACTGTGGGCTCCAAGCTGTTTGTTTTCGGAGGTCAGCTGGACGACTACTTCTTTGATGACCTTGTCTGCTTCGATCTGACCAAGCTGCGGTCGCCCGAGTGCCGATGGACCACCATTGAGCCTGCTGACGGCGTTTCTCCTCCTCCTCGAACCAACCACACCGTGGTCACCTACCAGGACAAGCTGTACATGTACGGAGGAACTGACGGCCAGCTGTGGTACTCTGACACATGGTGTTTCGACCCCGTCACCAGCCTGTGGACCCAGCTCAACTGCTCGGGTTTCATCCCCACTCCTTCTGAGGGACATGCTGCTACCGTTGTCAACGATATCATGTACGTCTTTGGAGGCCGATCTTCTAAAGGGGACGACCTTGGTGTCCTGTCTGCCCTCAAGCTGTCCTCCAAGCGATGGTTCACGTTTGAGAACATGGGCCAGGCTCCTGCTCCTCGATCTGGCCACTCCATGACCGCCTACTCCAACCACAAGGTGCTGGTTATGGGAGGTGAGTCGCACGACCAGGACGATACTCATGTCTACGTTCTTGACACCAGCAGAATCAAGTACCCTCCCAAGGCTTCTGCTCCTGGTGAGGTGGGCGATACTTCTGTGCAGAGCATTTCTTCTCTGAGCTCGCAGAATGTGCCCCAGCCCGGTATTCAGACTGGCCAGACCGGTCTGCAGTCCGGACGACAGTCTCCTGCCATGGCCCACCACTCTGGCCCCCATCCTCCTGCTCCTGGAGCCGTTCCTCTGCCTGGAATGGTGGGTCCTGGTGCCATGGACCGGTCTTTCGATCGGTCTACTGCCTCCGCGGGCTCTGCTGCCTCTCCCAACATGGACCGGTCTGTTGGCTCCATTGATCCTCGTGCTGACCGTTCTGTCGGATCCATTGACGACGAAAAGTACGACCGGGGATACATGCAGCAGCCTGGTCACGTTGAGGATCCTTCCCAGGGTCCTGGCGGCGAAGGCCACGGTCACGGAATGGCTGCTGCTGCTGCTGGTGTTGCTGCTGGCGCCGCTGGGGCTGCCGGTGTGCACCATCTGTCGCACCGAACCTCCAACCTCGGCTCCAACTCTGAGGAGTTTGAGTCTGCTGATGACGGACGACCAGTTTCCTCCGAGGCCGAGGCTGACCCTGAGGACGTGTACGGATCTCCCTCCAACAAGATTCCTGCTGCTTGGCCTCAGGAGGTGAAGCAGGAGGAGGAGGAGCCCTTCCAGCACAAGGAGGCTTCTTTCCACGACGCTTCTACTCCTCGAGTTGAGCGGGATCACCCTGCTTATGAGGCTGGTGTGGAAGATACTGGCTACAGTGACGCTCCTGATACTGCTGGCTACTCGTCTTCCACCGCTCCCAGCTCTGCTGCTGCTGCCACCGTTCCTACCGACTCTGCTCCTACCGGCTACGACGACTCGGACTACTCGCAGCACACTACCCCCCAGCACTCTGCTGTGGCTTCCCCTGTGAACTACACTTCTCGAGATCTTGACTCGTCTTCTTCTCACGGTGTGGCTCCTGGTGTGGCTGCTGCTTCTGCTGGTGTGGCTGGTGTCACTGCTGGTGTTGCTGGCATGAACATTCACCAGAAGGCCAACAATGTCAAGATTGAGCCTACCGACCATGACCACGAGCGAGGTCTGGATGCTGCCCTCGAGAACCACCACCACGATACCACCGTGGAGTCCGAGGGTGACGTTCAGGACGTGATTGAGCAGCTCAAGGCCACCAACTCGTGGTACGAGTCTGAGCTCACTGTCGCCAAGCAGTCTGGATACACTCCTTCCAGAAACCCTGTGGCTGATATCGAGAAGGTGCGACGACGATCTCTGCGATACTCTCGAGACCAGGGCGCTGCTCTGTCCGAGCGGGATATTCTGGTCCAGGCTCTTGTTGAGGTCAAGCAGGAGCTCCAGAATGTCAAGAGCGATGTTGCTCGACAGAGTGAGGAGGCCTCCCAGAAGCTCAAGGCTCTCAACGACGAGAACCAGGAGCTGCGGGCTCACATTGAGTCTGGCGAGACTGGAGGAAGCCGAGCTCTCGGTGCTGGTGCTGCTGGTGCCGGTGTTGGTGCTCTTGCTGGCGCTGGTGTCGGTGCTGCTGCCTCTGGTGGCGACCCCGAGCTTGCTGACAAGTACGCCGAGCTACAGAAGAAGTACAACCTGCTTGTGTCTGGAGGCGCCCCTGTTGAGGGTACTCGAGACCTGGCTGACGGTGCTTCTCCCTCCGGAAACGTTCACCAGCTGCTCAAGCAGGAGCAGAACAAGAACGCTTCTCTGGAGTACGAGCTCGAGACTCTCAAGGACGAGCTTGCCACTACCAAGAGCAAGTGGAAGGATGTCGGCAGCACTGCCAACGAACATGTTACTGCTCTACAGGCTGCTGGCGCTGCTCTGGCTGCTTCTCAGTCGCAGCACGCTATTCTGCAGAAGGATCTGGACTCTCACAAGACTGCCCGATCTGCTGCCGATGAGGAGATTCTGCAGCTGAAGCGACAGCTTGAGGATTCTGAGCGACGTCTTGCTCAGGTCGAGGAGGAGCTCGAGAGAGAACAGCAGCTGGGTGCTCATGCCCGAGAGCAGAACGAGCACTCCACCCAGGCCATGACTGGAGGAATCGACAAGATCCTCGCCATGTGGGGTGGATCCGCTCTGATTGGCGGAGCTGCCGGATACGCTGGCAACTCTCTTGCCAACGGCTCTCGTGGTATTGATGGTGATGATGAGTCCGAGCTTCCTGCCGGTTCTACTGGTGGATTCAACTCTCATCCCCAGTTTGTCGCCATGCAGAAGCAGGTCGATGGAGCCACCAAGCTGCACCAGATGCACAAGGAGGCTGCTGAGCAGGCCACTGCCGACCTTTCTGTTGCCCACGGCCAGGTTGAGGAGCTCAAGGCTACTCTGCTCAAGTCCGAGCAGGAGAACCACGAGCTGATCCAGGAGCTGGAGGAGCTCAAGGGCCATGTCTCCGAGCACCGACGACAGCTCGAGGACCATGAGCAGACCCGATCAGTCTCTCAGACCCAGGCTCTGCGACTCAAGGAGCTTGAGGCCGAGCTTGCTACCACTCTTGATAGCCACCGATCCGAGCTCGAGCACCTCGAGACTAACCACCGAAACAAGCTGGGTGAGATGGAGAAGGCCAAGAAGGACTCGTTGACGTACATGCAGAACTCTGATCTTGCTCTGCGAAAGACCCGAGAGGAGCTGTCTCGATCCAAGGAGCAGATTTCCCAGCTTCAGGACGAGCTCTCCGAGCTGCAGATTCGAGGCAAGGGAGGAGCTCCTCGAGGTCATGACTACGATGACGATGACGATGACGACGACGAAAAGTTTGGCAGCCACCAGCTCGAGCTCCAGCTTCGAGACACTCGAGCCACTCTTGTTGTGGTTGAGCAGGAGCGAGACGAGCTGCGACTTGCCAACGCGGACCTGCGAAAGAAGGCCATCACCAACGTGCAGGACGTGGAGAAGTACAAGCGACGGTACCAGCGGCTCAAGCAGCGTGGCGGCGAGGATAGTTTTGGAGACTCGGAGTTTGACCAGACCCACACCAGTGGATTTGAGTCGCCGAGACAGTGAACAGAGCGTGTAAGTAGCACGGCGAGAGTGTAGATCACTCGGACGCTAAAAGATATTTAATGTAATATTATTGAATGAGACGTAATGATAGTGTGTAGATGTGGCGGTGGGGATGTTGCTTGATTTCTACGATTTTTAGTAAATTGCTTGTAATATATTGGAATTAAATGTAACCATTTAGGAAACTATAAGTCAGATAATGAGCGAGTTTAAGAGCCATCGGGTATCGTACTTTGCGTGGTATCAATGGATCTATTTCTATATACTGTACACATTGTCTATCTCTTTGCGGTGATATTCGCTGAGTTTGTCTAGCCTGAAACTTTTTGTTCTTTAACTTGAGGTTCTGAAGTGGAGATACAGTCAAGGACTTGTAGGCCTGATGACTTCGGAACGTGTTTCATGGGCTCAAGCTCCTGTTTCAGCTCATTGCCAATCCCCTCGAATATCTCTAACATTTTCTTGATGGTGATTGGGTGAATCTCGAGCACTTTAGAGATCTCAGTGACCCCGATGGGCACTTCACAGAGGGAAGCAGCCACATGAAGGGCTGCTGCTGCGATAGACACAGGAGAATGTGCCCCTGTAAGTCCTTGATCGAGAACCCGTTTAATAATATCTTCCGCACGACCCCCAACCTCTCTAGTTAATCCAAGTAGAGAGCAGTACCTGGGTATCAAGTCTGCTGGATGAGTCCGCACGCTCTTGAACTGCTTGAGAAGTGGGGTACCGACCAATATCTTCTTCAACAGCTCCAGAACCCTTCCAATATCTTTCTTCTTTGCATTTGCTAGTGCACAGACTTCCTTGACAGTACGAGGAACATCGGCAGCTCTACAGGTGAGTAGAACTGTAGCTGCCATGACAGTGTCTTTCTTCTTGCCTCGAAGTCGGTTATCATCATAGACGTGATTGTAAATCTGTCTGGCAATATCACTGATACTGGCAGGAAGCATGATTTTACTGCATAGAGTGTCCAGGTTGATCATGGCGGTTTTCCTAGCAACCTGTTTTCGAGTCAGCAGAGAAGATTGAGCTTTAGAGAGCTTGTAATGTTGAGAAGTTCTGGATGTCTTGATCATCTTATCCACACCAATAGCTGTTCGGAACTGAGACTCATCTTCGAGAAGATCAGTTTCTTGGACTCGTCTGAGATCATTACCAAATATGCCGTCTTCAGTATCATACTTCATCATCCATTCATTTCGGGTATCAATAATTTTGTCTGATAAAACAAGACCACAATCAGTACAGACAATATCCCCGTCAGCATACTGTTCCACGATGTTAGCAGGATGGATTCGACATTCTGGGCAAGTCAACAAGACGTTCAGGGATTCGGGAGAGTCTGAGTGTAAATGAGGGTGGTAGAATGATGTTGTAGCCATCAGATTGTATCTGGTGTTTGTAGGTATCACAGGTATCACAGGTATCTTAGCAAAAGCAGCTTTGGTGAAGTATGGGTATCACTGACCGGTTGTGGGCAATCCTCTTGAGAAAATGAGTCTGTTTGAGAGTAGATTGTCAAGCACTTTTGCAATGGTATCTCCTGGAGCAAGTTGTGGCAATGGTGCAGCTGATGACATTAAGGTGGCCTGTTTTATTGGGTAAAATAAGATAGGGATGTGAACAGGAAAATAAAAGAATGGTGAAGGTGGATCTTGAAACTGTCAATAATGGTTCTTGTAGGAGGGGGATTCAACCCACGGTAGGATATGTCAGAAGATGAGAGAGCTGAGGGTTGTCGCTTTATAAATGCGACTAAAACCCATGTTTTACTCAAGGGGATCCTTTCTATTATATTACTTGGACAGGGTCCATCAGTGAGTAAGTCCGTTTTCACTTCCTCATTACTGTAGGAACTTCAATTTTGTCGTACCGGTACCATTCGTCACTATTTTTCCGTTGGGCAGTTAATGTGCAAGGGCGAAACGAATAAGAGGCAGTACCTATGGTAATAAACAGGAAATTAAAGCGTCTTAAAACAGCTGGGAATAATTAGATTAGAACAGTTGTCCTTTCTTTCTCTTTTATACAGCATGAGACGATCAATTTGTTTCGTTATATTTCTAGTCCATATCTCCGTCTGCTATCATTGACTGGAAAGTGACGACTAGAGGAACTACAGAAAAGATAGAAACTGTTCAATGCCATCATTCTGCACCTGCCACTCTTTGTTCGTCAAACTCTCGGGCTATAAGAATTCCAGACCCTCTCAAATCACCTGTACCCGATATCCCTGAAAAGTGGCCGTCTTGTTCATGCAACAAAAATACTAGTTGAGTAAAACTACTCTAGCAGTTCGCAATGAACACAATAACGCCCCATACTAGTTGTCTTGGACCAGATTCGTGGCCCAGGAGGTCCCGTTCATGGTCTGGACCATCAACTCATCAATCCACCCATTTTTTTACCTCTCCAGATCTAGTGTAACTGCTTCAAAAGACTTCTCCAAAGTCCATTAGCTTGGATATCTAGCGGTAAGCCTCTCAAACAATGACATCAAGTCTCCACTACACAGCAGACAAGTCTCGTAAAATTCCCTACTCTTCTCCTATCTGAACCCCCATGGTCATCGGAGATGGGTTACCGAAAATACGCAAACTGCACTGGGAGGCTCACGACTGGATTTCTGCAAAAAATACCCCCAAATTTTATCGTGGTCGTACTCGGAGCTACTCTCCGAACCCTCATTCGTCTCCTATCATTTCTCCACTCTGTTTCATCATCCCCTGCAGCATCCACACCAAACAGAAAAACAAACAAACAACGGTAGACACAAAAACACGCATTTGAAAGCGGTTACTGTCACGTGACTATCCTCCAAACATCACCCCCTACTTATTAACAACTTTCCTCATTTTTTTACATTTCTTCCTCCCCATCTCTTCCCGTTTGACACATAAGGTTGTCTGCTAAAAAGCTTATTTGCAATGCCCCAGAGCTAAAATAAGGTTGGAGGGGGCGCAACGTCTAAACGCACTTCAAGCACGTGATGTGCCGGGACAGGCAAAAACAGAACTGGTCGAGGAAGCGAGAATGGGATCTATAAGGGGGTTCAATGGTTAAATATGGTGGTAGGGACATGCCTGAAATTGCTGGATATAACATGCGGTCACGTGACTACTCTGAAGATGATATTTATGGGCCTTTTCTTCGTGATACCTGGTAGGTTATACTTGACAATGCTGAGAAAATGATAGAATATGTGCTTTTGATTTGGGAGAGGGGTCAAAGTAGAAAACATTCGCAAAAATCAATCACTGTGAATGTCTTCTGCTATCCGTACTGACAGTTTGGTGATTTTCCAGGGATTTTTAAGCCCTCATGTGGATGAGATGGTTACAACAGATCTGAGAGCCCTTTATTCAGGTATAGAGACTACGACAGTAGGTCATTTCTTTCAGTTTAACGTGAAGAATAACTTCCTTGAGCTATTCAAATCAATTGTTTGTTTACTGCCCAATTTCTCATGGTCATTCACGGACATCTTTGAGGGCCTAGCTTCAATGTGCAATAGCCTAGCACTGGTACAGTAGATGCAGTTATGTGGTAAGCAGTAGACATTTTATTTTATCAAAGTATTTAATTGGAGGCCGGGTTTTTCCTGGTCATGTGCTCGAGCAATCTAGACCCCCACGTCTGATCTGAGACATGTCTCGACGGGAAATTTGAAGAACATTATTTCGAACCGCAGGCATCGTATATGAGTAATAAACGGAAGCCTTCTTGACCTATGAACTAGATATCAGCTGTTTCTGCTTGCTCGAACTTATAGCTTTCAGATTTTTGTAGTTATCTTTCCCTGGATCTATACTTCACTTGATGGCAACTGCAACAGTTGAATATTGGCCAATTGTTATCACCGAACACCATGAGTTGATTTTTTAAGGAAAATGGTGTCGTCCAGAAGCCAGTGTTTTACTTATAACGACAGGACCCCGATTTTATTGGCCCTGCATTGTCATTATCAATCATCATTATCAGTATTCCCTTCTCTCATTACCTCACCGTTTTCCTTGACCTTATCAGACACCCTCCAACAGACATTATTCATGTAAGGGAGCCAAGTATCTGAATCAGCAAAAAGAAATTCTTTAACTCCAACTTCTGCCACTCGCAAGCATTGACCTAATTGAGCGTCCCTTCATGCACACATGGTAGCTGGCATGCAATAATTGCTCGCCTTATGCTGCATTTATTTGTTTACTCTTGGCTATTGGTCCTATACATCATCGCCCATCAAGCTTATAGCTATCCCTATAATTTTTTTATCCCACTCAATCTCAGAATCTAATCACGTGTCAATTCAAAATGCCACCAATCCACATATCTCCCCTTCCGGCACCTCCTATCTCTGCTTAGACCTCCATTTCCTGCCCTTTGTCTCCTCCAATTACCCTCTCTTATTCCTGCGAGACAAGGAAACCGTATGTATCATTGAGTTCACAACCTCATGGGGTTTTGACAACATTACGAGACGAAGATACTGTAGTGATTTCACAGGGCAGCTTTTCTACGCACCTTATCTTCCCTACATCTACTTGCCCTTTATTTCCTTCTTCTGCAACCACACTTGGTATTTTTGAGACACGTGAATTCTACTTGTCGGATCCCGAAGAGCTTATTTCCCCTACACATGCACCGCAATAATAACAAAATAATACAATAAAATAGAATATGGTACGAGAACAAATGAGTGGAGGTGAACAAACCCGATATCGTCGTATAGTTACCACTCACCCTACATGGGGCCGTAGAATCGTCTGTTCTGTCTGGTGGGCAAGGGCAGGTTCGTAGACGACAATCGACGTCCGTCGCCAGGCTTGCCGATACTCAATCTAGGGGGCGGAAGAGACCCGATAGAAGGAGATTTGGTGGCGGTCGAGGTGTTGACCAGACTGCTGATGGGAGGCAGTCGAGAAGAAGTGGGCGACGTAGCTGGTGACATGGCTGGAGGCTGGGCACCCGCAATAGAAGGAGACGCGTTAGACACAGAAGCAGAAGCTGGAGCTGTATCCACAGGTACCGGACTGGGTGCCATTGGAGGAGCCTGAGCTGGAGGGGGAGCCTGGGTCTGAACCTGCACCTGTGCCTGAACCTGAGGAGCCAAGTTCGCAGGAGGAGGAGCCGGAGACGAAACATGCGACATGGCTCCTCCAGAACTTCCAGGAGTACCCACAGAACCCATGGGAGGAGGTGCAATACCAGGGTTGGGTGTATGCGGTCCAGAAGAGGGCTGGAAGGATGCAGGCTGGGGCATGTTGCCCAGGTGTCCTGGAGGACCTTGAGAAGGACCCTGACCAGGAGGAGATCCCTGCATCTGACCAGGACCACTGGTTCCTAGAGGAACATGTCCGCCAGGAGGTCCATGGGGTCCTGCTCCACCAGGAGGTCCATGAGGGCCCTGCGATGACTGAGGGGGTCCTTGAGGAACCGGGGAGGGTCCCTGGCTATGAACCTGGCTAGGACCCTGGTATCCACCCGGGGGTCCTTGGGGAGGTCCCTGAGTGTGAGGTCCCTGAGTCATGTGACCCGGAGGTCCAGGAGGACCTTGGTAGGGTCCCTGAGGAGGTCCTTGGTTCTGGTTCATATGGCCAGGAGGACCTTGTCCAGGAGGAGGTCCCTGAGGAGGAGGTCCCTGGGGTCCCTGTCCCTGGTACTGGTTTCCATAGTTGTAGCTGTTAGGCTGGTAGTTTGGATCCCAGTAATACCCACCTCCATAATTGTACGGCTGCTGCTGCTGCTGCTGCTGGGGAGGAGGGGGGTAGTATCCAGGGGTGGGAGGATACTGTCCAGGGTAAGGGGGAGGCCCCTGATTGTTGTAGCCCTGAGGAGGGTATCCAGGAGCTGGAGAACCCTGGTTGGGGTACGGCGACTGAGCAGCCGGGGCAGGACTCTGAACGTGGCCACCAGTGTTTTGGGGTTTCAAGGCCACAGGAGAAGCACTGTTCTTGGACTCGTCTTTCTTGACGTCAGAGTACCGCAGAGGAGCCTTCCTTTTTGACCGCGGAATGGTCTTGCCGTTCTTCTGTCTGTCGGGCAGGTTCTCAGGGTACAGAGAAGCAGGGTACAGAAGATCCTCCACCGAACCAGGCGTATGGTACTGAGGCTGGCGGGCAGGAGGGCCCTGAGGAGGAGGCTGGGGAGGAGAGTACTGCTCGGGAGGGGGAGGAGGCTGGTAGTACCCTCGTCCAGGGTCGTAGTAGTACCCTTGACCAGAGGGGCCAGGAGGACCAGGAGGGCCAGGAGGACCAGGGTGTCCGGGGTGTCCAGGGCTCTGATTGTGAGTGGAAGGGCTGAAGGGGGGCTGCTGAGACATGGGAGTGCTAGGAGCAGGGGGGTTTCGGACGCTCATGTCGACCAGCATGGGTTGAGGCTGGTTCTTGGGAGGTTCAGGGGCAGTCTTGTCCACTCTGAACCGACCAGTACTGAACTGACCTCCTTCCTTGGACAATTGGTGCAACTGTCGAATACCCTTGATGTGTCTGTCGGCCCCCTTTGTAGCCTTTGGGGCAGGCAAGGGCTGCTCAAGAGAGAACGAACTGAATGCACCAGCAGGAGCATTGAAACCGTGCTTGTTAGAAACCTCAATCTCGTGAAGATGGTGGATAGGAATTCCATTCTTGAGAGCGGGCTTCACGGGTGCAGCAACAGTAGCTTCTGCCTTGTACTCCTTGTCCTTTCGTGACTCATCATCAGACTCTTCATTGTAGTCTGGAATACGGTAGTCCTTGTTCAGAGTCACTCGCCGTTTGCTCTTGCGCCGGGAAGAAGACGACGGAGAAGAGTCGAGATGCTCAAATTCGCTGATCGTCCTACGCTTCTTGCGTCGGTGGTCCTTTTCCTCCTCTTCCTGAGCAACAATCTGTTGAACAGCAACATCATTGTCACTCTCATCCAGCACCATTGCAACCTCGTAGTTGGCTGTGGATCGTCTAGGCCGTCGTCCACGCTTCTTGATAGGCTTCTTGACTCCAGTAGGAGCATAATCCTTGTCGGAGAGAGAGTGGTCCACAAACTCGGGTTCGGCATCAGGAGTAGCAGTGTACTTTGTTCGAGGTCGAACGTCCTGGAACTCTTCATGGGCGTCCTGGAAGGTATCCATGTCAGAGTCGTCGTCCACTGGGATATCCTCAGCAGGAGGAGGGCCTTCCACTGTACTGCTCTTCTGACGAGTTCGCCGAGTAGGAGTCTCGGTAGAATCAGTCTTGGCGACAGTAGCCTTCTTGGGCTCACTGGCAGGCACAAGAGCAGGGTTAACCACCTTTGCAGGTCGACCTCGCTTTCTCTTGGGCTCGGAAGCTGCCTTGTTCTTGGGAGGACGTCCACGTCGCTTGGGAGTAGCCACAGGGGCCGCCTCCAGGGGTTTCACAGGTTCCACTGGCTGCACTTCCTGAACCTGGACTGGCTGAACTGGCTCAACAATCTGGACAGGTTCTTCCTCCACCACTACTGTCCCCACCTCAGGCTCCACATTCACAGGCTCCACATCCATCGGCTCATCCACCATTGTAGTTTCCTCCACGACCTCCACGGTCACCGGCTCAGCCACAGCAACTGCAGGCTCCACAGTCTCAACAGGCTCCACAGGCGGAACGATCTTTCGCGGTCGGCCTCGTTTCCTGGGGGTAGTGGGGGTAGTAACCACAGCCGCGTCGGTAGCAGAGAGAGACTCGCGCAGTTTCGAGTTGCCCAGTTTTGCAGGCAACGAGTGCCGTTTCGAGATTGGTCTTCCCTTCAGCTTCTTCACCTTGTCCAACTCCAACTGAACAGGAACCATTCCTGGGGTTCCTTTACCACCCTCGACCATCTTGGTGAGACGGCCTTTGGCACTTTTCGGCGAGAAAGAACCCGTCTTTTTGGGCCGTCCTCTTTTGGGAGTGACAACGTCGACTGTAGACGCCCGTTTCTTGGCAGCAGCAGTCTCCACAGCCGTAACTCCTACACTGCTGGCTCTTTCGGGAGTGGGCTTTTCACCAGCTCGTCTGCCAATGATTCCTCTACATTGGGGAGTTCCACAGTGACAAGTCTGAGCCTTGGCTCCCTCAAACCACACGAAATTGTAGTCGTACGTGAGTTCCTGGCCGTTCTGAACACCCTCTTCGCCGGCAAAAAGACCAACTCGAGGCAGACCCTTGACAAACCACTTTTGCATCTCGCAATTGGGCATGCAAGAATGGTTGACAAATCGGGCTGCACTTCCACGCAGTCCACTGTCAATAACGGCACCCTTCTCGAGATTCAAAAAGTAGTAATTGTCTGAATCCGCGTACTCGTTGTCCAGACGCCGTTTGATTTCCGCAGGAGAAATCACATCTCCAGTATATTCACATACAAGTTCTCCGGGAGCGAACGAACGACATGCCCGCAGTCCATAGCCCTTGTTTTCCGTGTGAATAATCTCAATGGCTTGGTGGTAGAATCGCGACGTTCGATTCTTGAGAAGTCCAAATTCTCGGTTTCCACAGTCCTCTTCTCCAAAGGGACAGTTGGACGGATCGCACTCAAATTGCAGCATTTTATTGAGACATCCGTCATCACAATGGTCAACGCACGCACAGATAGATTTGAGCGTTGACGGTTTTGGCATTTCCACGTCGATGAATATATCTGAGTTAGAAAATAATAAAAAATGAAAATAATCAACCCACCGTTCACGAGGGGTAGTTGCATCACGCAAAAAGCACGTGATCGCAAATAGCCTATACCCCGTCCACCAGGTACCATTAAGGTGCCCCGTTCATCCTTTTGTGTCTCATACTCACTCCTTTTAATACTCTTCCAACTTTTAGGCTTGACGTTTCCTGTAGGACAGTAAATGTTCCATGGCAATTGAAAGTCCCTGTTTGTGTTCAACAAATCCTGATCGACAGGCAACGGCAGCGAAAAGTGGCCATCACTTCCATCGCTGTCTGTGTCCGCAAACTCCCCTTGCGTCACAAACTCCTTGGTGATGGGGTCTTCTGCGACCTCCGCCTCCGCCTTGTCACCGCCCTCAATCTCGGCGCCTCGCTTGCCGCCAAACTTGGCTAGTATCGCCTGTCGCGCCTCCTTGTTGATCTTGTCACCATGGTACTGTTGCCACATGCGCTGGCCCTGGGGCGTGTCGGGGTACTCGTACGTGTACGAGTGTCGCAGCACAAAGTCCTCAATGAAGTGGTTTGTGTCTGGCAGCGGCGAGTCACGGAAAAAGTCCCGGATCACGCCCACCGCCAGCGTTTTCTGCGTGCCTCTAGTTGTGCGAGAGGACATGTGTCCGTGGTGAGAGTGTGTGTGTTGAGTGTTGTTGTGGGTGTAGTAGCGTCGGGTGCTTTGTCGTTTTTGTTTTGTGTTATTTTCTGTGTCGTGGCGTTTCACTGGTGGTGTCGTGGGCTCCACTTCAACAGCAACTGGCAATTAGTATAAAGCTGGGTCAAGATCCGCTGCAAAGGAAAGTAGCTTGGGTTCTTTTTTTTTTTGCCTGCTTGTCACAGGTTTCACTTGTCGCCTCCAAAAGTGGTGAAATTAAACAACCGAATCTGTAACGCGAATAGGCTTTTGCCCAAGAGACATTTTATTCCGCCTTTTGAAAGGATACACACCAGCTCAAACTCTATTGGCAGGGACAAAATCGCCGCGAAAATCTCACCATCGTCAGGGGGAGGTTCCAAACACTACACAGAGTGTGGTATCTCGAAAAACGCACTTCTTCGGCCCATTTATCATTTTCCTCCCTCTCTCAGACTGCTCAGCACAAACGGTCGTATTAAACACAAGGTTTCAGAACCCTAATTGGGCACATGAGAAAAGCATGACCTAAACAGGGAGGTGGGTTGGGGAAAAGGGAGAAATAGTGGGGGTGGTGTGTGAAGAGAGGGTCAAAGATATACTACCTTCTGAGTCACGTGACTGGTAGCATGGGTATATTTTTTCTTTCGAAAATCTCCCTCGTCCAAAATTTACCCTCTCCACTTGCCACTCCCCATAGGAACCTTATGCGGGTCTACATTCGGGCCGGCTACCTCGTTTGTTATGGAAAGTGCGAATGGCTGATTTTGGAGGGGAAACAAGTCTTGAGTTGTTTATCACGTGATTTGGAGCACTGAGGAATATTTTTGATCAAATTTGGACCATTATTCGTCGAGTTCAACGTGCCGTCATGGTGCATGGGGTTACATCCCTAACTCGCATGAAGCAACCTTCCATGAGAAGGATGGTGATGAGATGGGGGAAGTGTGGTAAAAATGGAGCTGGCGAATTCAGATGCATTGAGTTGATTGAATTTGATATTGTTTCTCTGGAGGGTTTTTTTGGTGATTGTGGTGCTGGTTACAGTGGTAGGACAAGGGGTTGTAGTCAGGGTGAAAATTGAAGTGATTGGAATCTGATATGAAGAAGCAGTAGTGAGATGAATTACTGCTTTAAGATGATAAAAATGGCTCCATTAACTTGTTCTGACATCTTCATGGCTGAAAGATGTAGACGGCCAAGTCCGAATAAGTGGGCTGATTTTTAGGAAGGAGGGATGGGCCAAGAACGGAGAAGGGGGGAGGGGGTAGAGAGGTGAATTGAGGTTCTGATTGTGAGAAGAGGCGGTCTTAAAACTTGGAGGAGTAATCACGATGGTTATTTTAGGGATATCTGATAGGAATGTTAGATCTAGTACTATGGGTATGTGTAGTGGAGAGAAGAGACCCTGATAAATAGGTAAAAGAGGTGATATGACCCCAGAAGGTTCAAATATAGTCTCATAAAAGAGTGTTTGAGTACATCTTCGAGTGTCTTCAATACTGGACGTTGATTGATACCACTATCGTCCATGTCTCCATACCTTCGTGTGGTATTCAGATAACTGAACCAAATAGAACACTGGAAGTTGGCAGGGACATTTTAAAGAGACTAGAGCGCGTCTATACCGCTCCTGGACTACATTGGTAAAGCTCTTTATACTAGATTACTTCTCATTCATCAGATAATATCCCCACTTGGGTAGGTTCGAGTAAGCTCGCTTGGGTAAGACTATCTCACAAATGTGGCGTTTGAAGGCGTTAGAAGTAAAAATATCGACTAGATTAGATCTCTCTTACCCCAACTAATCTGATCTTATAAGTTCTTACTCTTTATATTGCAAGAATCCTTACATCAACTATCAAGGCGTTCACCATTAGATGTACATATCGACATAATGAACCAAAGACTACAGGGAGAAGAAATCTTTTGATCCATTTGATAGTCTTAGCCTTGAATCTCTACTTCCCTCTCTTCTCACCGTTACCTTTATCATTCTTTCTCCCTCTATTCTTGGAGTACCAGCCCGAATTGTTCAATTTGTACACTGACCACAATGTAAAAATACTTGTCTGTCAAAAAACCGGCAATTTTCTCTTCAGCCCAATTGCTTCCATTCACTTGTTTTGAAGTCTCCGCTCACCCATATTGGCGCTAAAAAAATTCTTACACAACCTGATATTATTCGTGCGCATTATTTGTCAAATTTTCGGGTGGAAATTACCTGTAGGCTGGATATGTGCTTGTGGGATGTATTCATGTACAATTTTTGAAACAGCTTCCCGCAGAAGAAGAATAAAAAAAAAAAAGAGAAATTATTTCCCCATAATATGCTCCTGTACAGTGAGGCTGTACAATGATGGTAGGGTACGGTCTGTACAGACCATATAAAAAAAAAAAAAACATGGAAATTATAGAATTGAGAGAGGGTGAGGTGGATTGCAGTAATTTGATTGAGCTGCAAGTTATCGAGTGGAGACTGTTTGTACCTCTATATCCATTTTGACACAACGAATACGTTGACATTACTCGTACGATTCTAACAATCTAATATGAAGTTGATAGGCCTTTATAGTTGATCTTGGACTAAATACAATAGCTGAAGGACTTTATCTTACTCTGGCATTTGCCCGAAATCTTCTGTTTGGCCTTTATGGGTTCAACCACATCTTTTATCGAGTTAGCCGTGAAGTAGTAGCAACTACCCTATTACTCACCTGATGTGTATGCTAGAAAGAAAATAAGTCAAACAGGTTCTTCTCTTTCATCTATTTCCCGTCGTTGATATACCGTCGCTCTCTACTTCTGATTTTATATCTCTTCGAATCACTTTCTCCCGTAATCACACCAGCTAGAGTCTTCACTTGTCACCAGACACAATAGCCCTCACCTCCATACTCAAGCCATCGTCCGTTTCTTGCTCTCTACTAGTTCCTTTCTGTTCTCCAATATCTCTACAGTTTCATATACTCAATCTACTCTTCATATTTCAAGACACATCTACCGCAGCTGTTCTTGTTTCTGTGATTGATCGGTACCACCAGTACTTATCCTCTTAGCTTCTCAACAAACAAGCCAACAAGCCGCTCTCATAATCTCATTTGCACAATAAATATCACCTATATACTTCCTCCTCTTACTCTGCAGCATACCTCTTATCTCCAACGATAAACTTGTCTCTCCTTCTCATGCTGGAAGCAACATATGGCTGGAACCACTGAATATAGAGGTTTTTGAAAATGTTGCCGGTGTCGAACGGACGGCTTTTGTACTCCTCTGGGAGTTGTTTGTTTCGTAGCTGTGTTAGTAAGATGGTAGAAGGCTAAGGTCTTGCATTGACCTGATGAGCATAAGAAACATGATCACAACCACATGAATAGTTCATTAGTGTGTCAGAGAGTGTTTGAACACGTGCCCAAAACGCCCAAATGAACTCTCCAGTGTCGTTGTGCCTCCAGTAATATCGATTCAATAATTTTTGTATGGCTCAAAGCTCTTCAAAGGAGTCCTAAGTACTCCCTGTTAGCAAGCTCCCATAATCACATGACTTCGTCACGTGACTATGGTCGTACTCACAAATTCCCTCGTACTCTCCCCCCTCGCTGCAATCCATAAATGAAACCCAGCTAATCCCACAGGATATCCTGCTCCCAGGAACCCAAGAAAAATCATGACCAAAGGCATCGGTCTGTGTCTTAAAGACTCAGCAATGCCCATATTCATATCTCTCTTGTAACAAATCACGTGAGCAACCCCATTTCCCACAATAAATAATCCACAAAGTGCAGCTGTAGTGACAAAAGCTACAAAGTACCGATAATTCTTTCTTCCCACACAGTTATTCAACCAAATGCAATGATGATCGTGAAAATCAACACAATTATCACAATCACTGCAATGAGACGATCTTGGAGGTCGCCAGATTTTACACGTTGAGCAGTACTTCATGTAGATGAGGTTTTCTTCTGACTCTTGAGGTTGTTTGAAACAGGAGAAAGAAGGTGTACCTTTTCTAGGGTCTAAAGCATCAATACCAGGCTCAACGGTGTACTCAATAGGAATACTTCCGTCTGCTATTCCGTCGGTCAGGTGGATATTTCTGGGTAATATTCCTGGGTCTGAAAATGAAGCTCTCAGAAAGGACGATATACAGAGCAGAAAGAGATATGTGAAAACGGCTGGAATAGCGGGAGAAATATGATTCCAAGTCCATGGAGCAATAAAGCCGTAATATAAGCCTCCCAGAATCAGAATGGCGCAAAAAACACCCACATTGAGCGGTTTTTGACGAGCTGAAAGAAAACGACCTCCCATAAGAAAGACGTTATTGCCTAAATGGGCCTGATAGTTATGTTCAGGAAGTGAGAGAGGTTGAGTTAAAAGAAGCCACGACGATAGTCGCTGTGAGACACCACGTGACGTATCACCTGACTTATCACGTGTCAGAAACTGACTTCTATTATTTCTCCTTCTTAAAGGTCGAGTAGATGCAGCAGTAGTAGGTAAAGACTCAGGTGAACCTCGTGTAGTCTGCCCTGCAGTGGGAGGAGGAGTGTAGAAATCCATCACGTGATCGTTTGGTTCTGTCACGTGACTCGTGGTCTTGAAAACTCCACTCATTCTCTGACTCTCAGAAGTAGCAGTAGCGGGAGCAAACCTGTAGTCGGCCATACTGTCCCGTTGGGTCACGTGATTAGATGGGTTCGTCATCATCATTTTGCTCCCGCTGCTCATCACGTGATCTCCAACTAAAGTACATGCTGTATTTGGCACTTCTGGCTCTCTTGGGTTGGCTGTTCTCATGAGAAATTCAGTCATATCTAGCCCTGAACTTATTGAAGATGTTTGAAAGTCACGTGATGGGGGAGGAGGAGCGTCTTGATCATGTGATTGACTTGGTTGATCACGTGATTGGTCATTTGACTGGGAAGCAGCTCCTTCCTCCAGCTGTTCCATCTCAACATCGCCAGAAAGGAACTCGGAAAGGTCCATTGTGGTCACGTGATAATAAGTAGTGGTCACGTGCTCAAAGATTATGAGGCTGTGTTATTAAAGTCACGTGTATCCACGTGAATGCAATATTAGCCCCGAAAATGATCGGCGGTTTCACGTGGTTGTGGAATCGGGATCTGAGATAGTATTGGTGCTTAGTAATCACAGTAGTGTCTCCTACTTTATGTGATCACGTGGCGGGTATCTAATATCGCTCCAGAGACATGTACCCCTGAAAGTTCTTAGGGGCGAGATGTATCGGCAGCAGCTTTATCGGGCCAATTTCGTCAAAGCTTATTTGTAACTTTATTTGGAGCTTATTTTATGATTAGTCAGCGAGGAGAAACGGGGAGAAATGGACGATTCAGGCATATTGAAAGTTCTTTTCAGCGTTATGGATGAGCTTGGAGTGGTTCTTTTTGATTTTTTTGATTGTTGTGATTTTGGGTGTCATTTGCAGGAGCAAAGTTGGTGATGTATAGTGGGCAGCATGGGGAACGGATGGGAGGAAATAGAAGTGCTTTTTTTGAAAGCAAAGCAAGGGTTCATTTTGGGTGAGCCGAGGCTGACAAGTGAGTCAACGATATCATATGGGCAAGGGTTCAAATGTTTGCGTTTGTTTTGGTGTTCTGAGTGAATATATGTTTGCAATGTACAAGTACCGGTAGCCGCCTGCTTGTAAATGCATTGCTCTATAGTAAGACGAAAAAGGGATTGAGAAATGTGGATCATGTTTATGGGGCTCCCTGCAGGCTGTAGACTGTGCAGAAAAACTGTCTTGGTTGGATGTGAAACAGGGAGTGGATTTCCGGTGGAGTTATAGGGGTACCATTAGGTGAGAAAGAAGAAAAGGCACTTGCGAAATATTTGGAGATGCGGGAGTGTGTGAGGTTGAAAATATAGGTAGTATGGGATATCATGGATTATATTTCTCCGCTATATGTCTTGTGTGTATGCCAGCAGTAAGCATACGTAGTCAGAAAAGTGGATTGAGAGATGAATAAGCAGAAATACCAAAAGAAAAGCTGACCAGTATTACTTCAGAACACCAGTGGAACATCAAAACCAACTCTCCTCTCTCGATACAGCATGTTTAACTCGATAGATGAGATTGTCTGTGATGGCTTTATAATTTACAGCAAGTGGGTCCAAAGAACGGAAACTAGCAAGATAAAGTCCAAAGGTGATTGGAGAACACTATGGATAGTTTGGCTTCCATAATTTCTCTCTTTGGACTGTTTCTGTTGCGTTATACCCCCGGTAGTCACTATTGCCACATACAACAGCCGTATTACGCATTACTATCTCAAATACAGCGTGTGCAATAGGGCTGATAGTAGAGATGTGACATTGATTGAACGATACGGATGGTGATTGCTATGAGTATCGAGGCTCACGGTAGTTTTTAATTCTAATTTGATCCTGCTGTCAACAATGCTAATACCTCAATCCGTCGTTCTTTACTACCAATCTATACCCCATTGTGATTGTTGTTGAAATGAGAATTCTTCATTATAGAGTGTTTTCCGACTTTATTTTGCCCAATAAACCAGTGACTGCGAAAGCCGTTCTCCACAGCTTGATACAGGAGATGATAGCTGCTCTTAGTTCAAGACAGCAAGAAGAAGTTCTATTCAAGCAGAATCTCCTCTTTCACTACGACGAGAGGTGGTCTCAAGGGTACAAAACGTTGAAGAAATATACTAGTGTGTTGGAATGTGAAGGAAAGTCATTGTGTGACCTTCATATACTTGCAGAGCCGTTATTCATACTACAATTAAGAGGCACAGCTGTTATCAACTGTTAACACATGGATACAGTTTTACGAACTAACCAGAGACGGTACTATTGTAGAAATTAGAGCTGGATTCACTTCTTCATCAACCTGACAAACCGATAAATTTGTTTGGCGCACTACTTGTGTTCCAAGGGGAATACTTCAAGAACATCGTTTCGCAAAAATCAAATTAAAAAACGTAGTGAATCACGAAAAGTATCTGATTTTAAATTAGAAAAAACACTCCATGGAATCAGACAAGTGCCGTCTTTCCAGCATCTCCATTTAATACATCCACCCCTGTCTGATCCCTGAACTAAACTTGCAGTTGCATAATATAGGCGAATACGTAAGCGAATACGAGCAACTGCTAAAAATAGAAGAGGGAAGATGACCCCAAAAGAGTAATAGATCAGTTTGATGTAGGGCAAGAACAGTTTAGAAGTCACCCGGGTACAGGAATTGTATACTTTCGAAAGTCACTTTTTTATTTCCGGTAAAACTTACCTTCGGAAGCAGGATTCATAGAAAGGAAATATATAATGATAAATGATAGATGCAGTAATGATAATACAAGATACTTGTAGCTTGTCACTATGCATTAGTTATAACAGTGAATGGTATATACTTGTTGATAGACAGAACATATAGTCATTTTCGCGCGGTAGGTTCGTCTTACCTCATGAGGCTAAGAGAGTCATTATCAGATCGGTAGTATAAAAAGTTGTGATAAGTAAGGCCAGTTTATTGAAGCTCTTGGTACATGTAGCTCTTGTTATAAAATATATTACATAATGAGCAATGCCACCTCTGAAGTATTGATACACATATTCTGACATATGCTCAATGATGATAACGGAACAAGAAGAAGGCGTAATCGTGATTGTGAACAGAGAATAACCGGAAAGAGTAGTTTTTCATCCTAGCTGAATACAACAGACATAATTAGCGACAAGAAAGCTGCTCCTTTGGTCTATATCTGTTTGAACTGCCTAATTTCCTCAAGTCTTGCATATTACCTGTTTTCAAGAAAACTCACATTAACCCAAAAGCTCGAATTAAGCGCTGATGGTTGTTGGAAATTTGGACTATTGTGTACGTTTAATTAGGAATTTGAACTCCCTGGCCACTCAAACTGTCTTGGTGATATATGAATCTGTCCATGTCATGGAGAGTTGCCATATAAGGTGTTATGAAAGAAATATGGGCGAAAAGAGAACGAGGAATCTCTGATTGTCTCATTAATTAGTTCAAGAGAGCATATTGCAGCCTTTACTCACTAAGATTACGTTCCAAAAGAAAAAACTGTCCAAACAATTGAATGAGATAGCGAGTACTGCAATATAAGGTCGAAATATCATCTAGATCATAGATGAAATGGTCAATTAAAACAGGTGGTCATCATGAGAATATTATTATGGAGTTACACACAGCTCGCCTCAGCTCGTTACTCCTGAATTTGTCACTATTGTGCATATCGTTTTGAGGGATCAAGATACAGAGGGAATAAAACCAAAACACAGCAGGAATAATCATTGTGATGCGAACCAAAAGAGAAGAAAATGAAGCTGTAGCTCTAGCTGTTGCTTTGAATGGTACATAGACTGATACACTGCGCAGACCTTCGTTTCTCACTATAGGTATTGTAAAAGCAGGAAGCCGACGAAGTGACGGAGGCGTGATAAGAGGTCAACAGATATAAAACCGTTGATGATCAGGATATATCTGGTGAAATCCGAACACTAGATCAGTCATGAGAGATCTTGAAGTCACCATTAAGCTACTGAGACATTTGAGCCTGAGGGCATTGATACAAGTATAGATCCAACAGGGCATTCGATAAAGCAACAGAGGTGAGATGTCAACTGAGCAGAAAATTAGATAGGCCCTTCATCTCTTACCCGTAAAAGCCTTTCTTATCCCATTTTATCTTAGCAGAAGCCATCATATAATCTAGCACGCCTCTTACACCTCTCAACAAAGCTCAATTCCTAGCCAAGAGAAAGCTCAAACTAAGACACTTGAACCACGGCATTAATTTGCTGAGAATACCACCATAAATGCCTACTAAACTCGTTTTTATCACCCTTATCACCATTCTCTTCCAAGTATAACTCTTCAGAGGGTGCACCGCTATCAAATAAGCCGCTCTATCTCCATAGACACTATCTACCGAGCTACATCAGCACAAACCGACGTCCTTAATCAGTCAAAATACAATTTACGCCCCTTTCCCAGTCTGCCGCCTCACCTCCCTCTGCCTTCAATCTACTCATAACCTCTTGTTCTCTCATAACCTTATTCATAACCTTATCACCTCAATGAGCCCAACCTCCGCCTAACATCTTCCACCCAACTATACACCCTTTACTCGCGCCATGTTGAAGCAACTTGCGCGATTTCAGGCAGTCGGGCTGCTCCGACCGGGAGCCCTCATTCTGCGCAATCAGCTCGCCGCTGGACCTGTTTTTGCGGCTCTAGGAGTGAGATCATTTTCCTCCTTCCAGACCCAGAGAAGTTCTCCTAGACCGCTGAAAACCACCTCAATTGTCTCCAGACCTGTTCCAATTGCTTCGTCCAATGCCATTCTCCTTGGGATCCGAAAACTGCACTCTTCCAGAGCCGTTTTCGGCCAGATTCCCGAATCTGCTGCCCCAGGAAGAGTACGAATGCTCAAAGGTACCAGAAAAGTTCTGCTGGCTCTTATGATTTCCTACGGAATCATTCTGACTGCCATGGCAACGGTGCTTATTGGAACTTATATCTATTTGGAACTGCAACAGCCTTGGCCTCTTGTACAGTGGACTATGAAGCAGGCGTACCAGGCTAGAGAGGGACTGCTCTATGAAGTATTTTTGCAAGACTATGCTTCTGCAAAGGACTGCTACGAGAAGCTGCTAGACTCTCTTTCACGTGACAAGAAGGGTAATCTCATTGACATTTCTAGCAAGTCTACAGCTTGGCTTTCTGGTTACTCAGATCTGTTGTGTAGATATGCTGACATGTGCAAGGTTGCTGGAGACCTGGAGAACTGCAAGCAGGCTTATATTGGCGCTATGCACGTGGAGGGTGGTGATCTCAGACACAAGTCACGTGCGCTGACTAATCTGGCTGAACTGGCCGAGATGGAGGGAGACAGAGACCAGGCCGAGGATCTTCTTAAGCGAGCCTGTGCTTATGGAAAAGACACAGCTGTCAAGAATGGCTCTAACCTGACCTACCGAGTCGGTCTTCATGCCGAAGATATGGTTCCTGGATCTCGAGAGTCTCTGGATGCCTCTATTCATCTGGGTGTTCTCTACGCTCAAAAGGGAGAGTACACCAAAGCTCTTCCTATTCTTGTTTCGAGTTTGCGGGCTGTTAGAAACTCGATCAGACAGCAGCGAGGAGCTGTTCTCAGACGCCCCCTAGAAGCCAATCCTCTCCAGTGTCTGAACCACGAGTCTTCTCTTTTGTCTGTCTACATTTCCGAGGTTCTTTGGGCCAGTGGAAAGAAGGACGAGGCACTCACGTGGGCCCAGAAGGCATACAACGAGGGATACGTGTACCATCGATCTAATATCGAGGCTGCCAAGTCTGCTCAGCTGGCTTTGTTGACTCTGATTAAGATGGAGAGATCGTTGGGTAACAAGGAGGAAGTGGAAAAGTACCAGGGACTTTTGGATAAGATTGAGGTGCCAGTTAAGACTGTGACCAAGTGGGATTGGTTGAAGAGCGCGTTGTTTTAGTTGATCGAGCGAAGCGAGAAACAATGCAGCAAACGAACTACCTTGATGATACCAATAGGAGTGTGAACGATGTGACGTAGTGGGTGATTGTCTCTAGATGACCAGTTAGTGTTGCCGATAACCGACAACCGGTAAACACTACAGTACAGTAGTGATTTTATGAGACCTGAGTCCAAGCATATAATAAATGACAATGATGTATAACAATATGATAGATGTTTCTGATGTGTGAGGCAGCAGTAACTGGTGTACGAAGCTGTAGTGTCGTATTGAGTGATGAGGAATATAAATACCTTGCCAGTCAGCACCTTCTAGCTACCGGTACGGTCCCTCTTACCTGGGTCTTCACAGCCTGAAGTCACTCTAAACACTTTACCAAATCTCTACCGGTATTCTATCTACGATACGCCTCTTCTTCAATAATTGATATGTACATGATTACCAGGAGGCCTTTCGGACACCGGGCAGTTCTCCGTTGAGAGCCTTGTTTCGGAAAGCGGTCTGGGTTAGTATAAAAGGACATTGTAGGAGACAATGTGTTATAGTCGGTGTGACTGTAAGTATGTTCAAAGTGGAGGAGTGAAGGCGGAAACGAAGGTTAAGAGAGATCATGAATGACCTTACTTCAAACCATGGCCATAGGTAAAGCAAACTGAGGAACATACCACAGGTGTAAAATATGACACACAAAGCGGATCAGGACACCATAGCACCATCACAAGAGATAATCAACAGGAAATGACAACAAGATCAGCTTAGAAAGAGATGCAAAAAGCTGGCGATGAAAATAAACTCAAACACTTTTTTACCATTTCGTATTGCTGATCCTGTGTGTCACATAATTCACCTCTGTTGCGATGTCACTGTTCAATGATGATACAGTATCCTTACAACACTGTGACGTTCATCAACTGCCTCTTTCTATCTTTAAGGGTGCCACCTTCGTAGTCTTCACTTCGAAGTCTTCACTTTAAAGACATCACCTTATCACTCTCACATGACATCACTCCAGTACACGATCAGTCGATAAAAATCATCGAAAGTCAGACACAAGGAGCCGCAGTCACTAATAACACCTGATCATCACTTTTGATGACATCCTATCGTCACTTTTGATGACATTCGATCATCACTTTCGATCACATCCTATCGTCACATCTCGAGTGTCACTTCGGACGAAACACATTAAATGATATTCCGGCAACTAGAAAATCCTGGACAATCATGAATGTGCTCGTTTCAGTGCCACAGATAAATATTGTTGTCCACCACTCATGCTCGCGACTACGACACTCGCATTGTGATGTGTTGATACTCACTCGACACAGCTTGAACTCCTTGATAATACCCTTGCCTCGGCCAGTCTCGACACATCGAGGCTTGGCGGCGTTGATGTTGGAAAAGACAGGCATGGAGGTCAGCTGCAAATGGGCCTGGATCCGCTGCTTCATGGGCAGAGTGGTGTTCTGGGAAATGGACTTGAGGGCCCGTCGGTTGATTTCCTGGTTGGCAGCCACATGTCGGATGGCGTTATCCTTGAGCACCTTGGCGTCGATGTAGCACGACGGCGTCTTGAACTTGGGCAGTCTCATTGTTGTGTGATTGTGAAGTTGAATGTGAGTGACGCCGAAATTTTGAACTTTACCAGATGGAGGTTAGTAAGTGGATTGGAGAGGGGGTAAGGGAAAAATGAGGTAAAATCAAGATGAATGGGATTTAATGATCTTTCAACATCAAAGATTTTTCTCTATTTATTTGCAATTTTTCTGTCGGTTTGGATGACTCTTCATCTAGCACTTGAGTTATCATGACAACACCTCTCTGACTAAGCTGAAAAACTTTACTTTCGAAAATGATTTAAAATCAGTAAATCAAGAAAACATCAAACAAATCATGATAAATCATCAACTTGAGATTTATACGAATACCGACTACAGTTCCAAATGACTCAACACGGAACAAAAGTTTGTCACTCACACCACATCATACAATCACAGGTTATGACCAGGTCTATCGTATGGGAACAATGCCCCACACGAGTTGAAAAAATAATCAGGAAAAAATAAATGAGACATCAATGAACCCGATCCGGCTGTCAAACATCATCATAGCCCCTCGCGGAGCAGTCACACGACCCCAGGCGAGGCCTGAGACATTGTTCGGAGCAAATTCAATCATTCGGCTGTGGATGAATTCAAATACGATTAAAAATCGGAGAAAATCATGAAAAATCGGAGAAAATCGGGTGAAACAAGTTCCGACAGACCAGAGCTCAATTATTCTTTGGCCACTCGGCTAACGTCTTCTCTTGGTGTATAGCATCACGTGACTGGTTCACATTCCCGATATGTCTGCAGATGAGTGCATTGTGGTGCATGGTGAGCCGCATGGTTACAGGGTGTTCAAGAGCAATGGCAGTGAGAGGGTTGATGATGAGTAATCGAGGGGATACGTCACGTGATACAGGTGTCTCTTTTTACCCATCTCTTGGCGGTGGGTCCGCTCTTTGTCCCCCAGAAATGTCATATGACGTTTGAATCAGACGTTCGATCACACTAATTTTGAGGTGCAGGTTTTAGGTTGCATTTCGAGAGTTAATGAGACCAGAGGGGTGATACAGGTGGGTGTAAATGGGGTACGAAGGGGGTGGTTGAGCCCATGATTCTGTTACCAGCTTTCTCTGAACAACAGGATAGCCCGTGTTTTCTTTTTTCTCCCATTTGCTCCGATTAATTCAGGCATTTCTCCATTTTCGCGTGTCTCCACTTTATTCACTTTATTTTCCTTGGTGCATTCCAGTTCGATCTTCGGATGAGATAACGGTGGCTATGTGGAGTGGTATGAGATTGACGTCAACAACGCGTGAACTAAATATTCGTGGTTCCACATTTCTCAATTTCATTTTGGTCAGCTTGGCTCCTTTCTGGAGACGATTGCCTTCTTCCATAACCTATTCTACCACAGTTTCACCACATTCTCGGTATCGTTCTCCTCGTACAGATGTGGTGAGTCCCCAGGAGGCATCAGTTTCGTTGTACCACCACTGTAGCCCGAGATATCTTCCATTCTATCCAACAAAGACGCATATATAGCTCGATTATCACCTGACGACAACGTGTCGAAACACGGCCCCGACATGCCACGCTTCCAAGCCCGTTTTCCGTCGTTTGTTTCAAGGTTAAATGACCTGTATTCTTGGGCGTATGTTACCCTGCTTGCCGAGGTAAGAATGGCAGAGCAAAACAGAAAAGAAGGGATTTGGGAAAAGCAGGAGTAGTAAGTGGTAGCTGCACTCACGTGATCCAGCTCATAAGATGTCATTTTTTCCCCCTTACAACCCCCTATACAGGTCTCTCCATCTCTCCCCCCAAACCTTAAGCAAACCCAATCCTTTCCACTCTAACTCCAATCCATGCTCTCCAACCATTTACACCACGCGTTTTCCAAACAAGACTAAGCCGTCATTTTTTTGTCAAATAAACAAAAATGCCGTCGTTTGTGCGCTCCGCTGCCTCCAGGGGCGTGGCCATGGCCCGAAACTCGTCTTTCGCCACTCACACCACTCCCTGGAACAGACCCTCCTCCTACTTCAACTCGCCCTTGACCACCTCCTCCACCGTGCGATACCACAGCTCCCAGGTCTCCCAGAACCGATATCAGGTCACTCCTCTGTTGTCTCAGTTGCCCCGGCCCAAACGGCGTCTGCTGGTCAACCCGGTTCCTTCTCTTAAGCGAGGACTGTGCTACATCAACTCTTCCAAGCGACGAACTGCGTCCGGAAAGCTGCTTACTGGAGCTCGAAAGGTGGGTTCCGGAATCAGAGTCACCCGAAGATACGCCTCCAGCGGCACTCGGGGCTCGGCCAAGGCGATTATGAGCATGTCGCAGCGAAAATACTTTACTTGGTGGTTTGTTCCTGCCATTTCCATTGTGCTGTGGGGCATTTACCAGAGCCGACGAAATAGCGTCAAGGACGAGTACGACGAGGACGGGAACCTCATCAAGCGGGCTCCTGTGCGTCCCTCGGGCCCCTGGCATGTCGCTGTCTACTCCACTCTGCCTCTCAAGGCTCTGTCTAGATGGTGGGGCAGCTTCAACGATATCACTCTGCCTGTCTGGATGAGAGACCCTGGATACCGATTCTACTCGTTTGTGTTTGGAGCTAACCTGGATGAAGTGGCTGAAGATGATCTGCGAGTGTACCAGAACTTGGGAGAATTCTTTTACAGAGAATTAAAGGAAGGTGCTCGACCTATTGATCCTGATGCAGACATTGTGTGTCCTGCTGACGGAAAGGTGCTTCACTTGGGCGCAATCAACGCCAGAGGAGAAGTCGAACAGGTCAAGGGAGTCACCTACTCTCTGGAGGCTCTTCTAGGACCCCCCACTCCCTCCAAGGACGGCGAAAAGTCGCATGCCGTGTCTCTGGCTGCACCCACATCCGAAATCGAGTTCCCAGACCCCAAGGACGAGGAAGAGCACAAGGACCGTGAGTTTGCCAACGTCAACGGCATTTCTTACACTCTGGACGACTTTATGGGCGGAAACGCGGCCCACGATACCACTTTCAAGCAGGAGGGAGATGCCACCACTTCTGCAAAGCCCTCAGACAATGCCACTGTGGCCCAGGTCGGAAAGGACCTGCTGCAGGCCAAGTTCAACAAGTCCGACGACAAGGAACTTTTCTTTGCCGTCATTTATCTCGCTCCCGGAGATTACCATCGATTCCACTCCCCCGTCAACTGGGTGGCTGAGATCCGACGTCATTTCGTTGGAGAGCTGTACTCTGTCGCTCCCTACTTCCAGAAGAAGCTGGGTAACCTCTTTGTTCTCAACGAGCGAGTTGCTCTGCTCGGAAAGTGGAAGTACGGCTTCTTCAGCATGACTCCCGTGGGAGCTACTAACGTGGGTTCCATCAAGATCCACTTTGACAAGGATCTGCGAACCAACACTGTGTACGAGCCCAAGAATGAGTCTGAGGCCGCCGAGCAGGAAAAGATCAAAAAGAAGCGAATGCAGAAAAACACCTGCTACGAAGCCACCTACGGCAAGGCATCCAAGCTTCTGGGCGGATATCCTCTCGGAAAGGGAGACCAGATGGGTGGATTCAACCTGGGATCTACTGTTGTGCTGGTCTTCGAGGCTCCCACAAACTTCAAGTTCACCATCCAGCCTGGACAGGTGGTCCGAGTCGGACAGCGAATCGGAGAGATTGGAGGAAAGTAGATACAGGCAAGACAAGGAGGACAGTTACATAATAGAGAATGCATTTAAGTGGTGGATACAGAGGGTCGACGATGCCCATGCATAAGTTAGCTGCCGAACAAGTTACGGAAACTCTTATAGGAGGAGTACTAGTGGGATAACGTAAATGAATATTGGCGACTGGTTGATAACCACTTTGCCGTTCCTCTATTACAGTGCACACTGCTCTTCAAAAGACACACGCCGAATTGACAATGATCTGCCTCATCATAAACGATGCTCACAAGGTAGAAGTGAAAGATGCAAAAATGATACACTCGTAGATAGCTACACTAATGAACTCGACTACTACACCGTACCAACTTCCCAAACATTCTGAGCAGTTTCTCAAACTAGTTTTTCTCTTTTTCATTGCTACTTGTTCGATTTTCCCTTTTATTGGTAACCTCTAAATATGCCCTCACAACAGAGAGAAAGATAACAGCTGATATAGATAGCAGGGACTCAAGAGTGAAGCTATAGGTACAATCCAAGAGCTCGACAGATGTTCCCCACTTCTTATTCCACTTGATTTCAGCTATTAGTCTTAAATTTATCGAGTTATCCAAAGTCGGAAAGTCGAGCTCACCTCGAATAATGCTTACGTATGGAAGAATTATCGCTCAAAGAAAGCTCTAGTAATTAAAACTAGCTATCAGTCGTACACTAACAGTCTTAATAAATATTGTGCTACCGGTACCGGTAGTTGTATACCCCTTTTCATGTCTACCCACTACTTCTTCCTGTTCCTACCGAATAGAGCTAAATGTAGCAGTGAAAAGAACAACGGCTAATAAAAGTTATCTGTCATATATTGTAGACAATTTGAGGCCTAAGGAACATTTCATTGTACCTCATTTCAGCTTTTCTCTGTCATGTGTCAAGTGACCCACACTTGATGTTGACTCCATCCACCATGCTCACCGCAACGTGAATAATGCGAGAAATATCCACTCAGTGACTACAGAAGCTGCTCAAACTTTTACTAAATGTCAGCATAGATGTCATAAAATGCACTCCTCTTCTTACATCATCTTTTTTCCCTCCACTTATCGAGTTACACCGGTCCTTGATTTATCCTTCCTTCACCTGATTTCATACAAACCAACGGAAACGTAGCAGATGTACGCTATTAGTTGTACTTTAGGTGACAACTCGCACCATAGCCACTAGTTTACCATTTTGGGCACATTCCCTTACTCTCTTCCTATTTTTCTGGTAGAGAATCCAGTGTCTCATGATTCAGGTTACGTCTCTTCTACATCTGATAATCGACAAACACATTAATAATATGCTAAGGACAACAACAAGTAGTCACGTTAGTAGTAGCAGCTACCACAGGCGTCCTAGACCCTTTTTAGTACCTCACGTAGCTTTTCCTCTCTGAAATATGGACACAATCTTGGGCACAAAAGAGCTCTCCCTTTACGAAAACCAAATACAGACAACAACAGTGATAAAAACCTACAACTACAAGAGGTGGTATTTATTAAATACATCTGCCTGTCTCAACAACATGACAATGTTGTTTGCATGTCTCTATTCGTATTACCTCAACGTATCGAGTCATGCCAATCCATGGTATGACTATCTTCTCAACAACCATGGATGGATGCTGAAAAAAAGTGGCGATACAGAGATAGTAAATACCAGAGACAAAAAGAGGTAGTTATATGTTTACTATTAGCTATGACAAACCTTCCTAGTCTTTCATATCTCCTCATTTTGGTTTTGTCTCATCAATATATCCTGTCTATGGGGGTAGGTTCTCTGGTTACAATGCTTATAGAAGTGCGGTAGATTTAAAAGTATGGGTAATAGCAAGTATCAGAAATGATGTGTAGATTTAGCTGTACTAGATAAGCACCTTGATAACTCTTCATTACTTCATTTCAACTTTTCTTTCCTTTAAATTCGATTTCTCTCCGGTTCGGAGTTGACATCTCTTTCTCGGTTGCTCATGGTAACTGAACAGAGAGAAATATAGCATTGAAAAAAGTGGCCAGTCACAATCGGGAGAAGCAAATGACACAGTTTAAATCTGATTCATGTTATGAGTCTCTTATTGCACTTCATGTCTACTTTCTTTCTCCTTTAAGAGAGTTATCCAAAACCCAGGTTATGCCCACCCTACAACAGTGCTAACAGATGAAGAGCATATAGCTCTAATAAGTTTTCCGTGACAAGGGGAAGTCTTCGATACAACTGTTAGTACAGTACCTGATAAATGTCCTTAGCTTCTTATTCTTCTTAAATTCAACTTTTATTTGTTAATTGTCGACTTCCCTCCATGCCAAAATTGTATCTCTCAAATGGATGCTCACAGAACGACACTAAATATACCAGTAATTCATGATGTGAATATTAGGAGGCTTCCTATTATCTTTCAATAGTTATAGTTAATGTATTCAGTTAGTAATATTCTTTCATTTGTTCTTATAGCTCTAATGTAACCGATTTATACCGAGTCGGCATAATCGTCTCTCCTATGTTGCCATCCAAGGGATGAAAGGTGACATGTGTATGTTCTGAGAACCACCAGAAGTTGTCAAACGTACAATAGTAGCTAAATAGATATCTTTAGACTCTTCTTTTACTTCTCTTCAACTTTTATTCATTGAATATTCAGGTCTCCCTATGTCAACATTATTTCTTACCATCAAAGAGTCATACCTAAAGGAGATAGAGTTGAAATAAGTACCAACAACTTACAAAGGTTGTCATGTGTACATTTGCAGCGGCTTAAAACCCCTAGAGCTTTCATTTTCCTTGATTTCATCTTATTAATGCATTTACACTACACGTACATTTCGTCTCTCTGTTGAGTTGCTGGTAAAACAAGGAATATAGAGATGTAGAGGCAAGGTTAAGCGATGAATTATACACTATTAGCAACTCATAGCGTGTTGTATCAACTGCTTTCTCCAATTCAACTTTTTCTCTTCCACTTCGCGAGTTTTACCAATCGTGTACTTTGGTCCTCCGAACGATGCTTACAAATCAGTCAGAAATATAGACCTGGCAAACGGGAGACATTAGATAGTTGTCCATTATTTACTATTAGCCATCTGAACTGTTATCAGCTACTTTTTGTACTTCTCTACAACTTTTATTCCTCATCTTATCATGTTATCCTGACCCATGATGATAACTGATGCTTACTTGACATAGGTAGTTGTAGGATAAAACGTACTGAAAGCAACAAAAAGTACTTATGGCACAGTATATTTCGGTAGTAAATGTCCCGAAACACTTCCATCTCATCATTTCTGCTTTAATTTGTTAATGAGTCCACTTATCCTTACACCAGAATTGTCCTCCCAAAAGAGACTGACAGAATATGTATAAACAGGGTACCGGTAGATGAATGAATAATATAGCTGAGAGCTCAATAACGTTCAAATATTGACTTCTATCAACTCTTCCAATTCTGAAATAAGAAATTGAGCCTTTTGGGCAAATAACTGTGAACACACATTATGGCTTTCCTGGAGAACTTGGTAAAACTGGGAATCCAACTAACAATGGAAGCAACAGAAGCTGTTCGAGGTGTAACTTGAGCGTTTAGAAACAGCCTTTAGTTTGGATCCTACCTCTTGTCCCTCAAAAATGGTAATGTTTATACGTCCTAATTCAAGACAAATAGGTTACATTAGTCATACCGGCTTTTCAAGCATCAAATTATTATGAAGACTCCAATTCTTATTAATAGTATTCTTTTCAGAGCCTAAAGAGGCCCATCAAGCTTCTATTGTATCTCATGTCAAGTTTTTAGGACGTATACGACGAATTCCATATCTGCCTGATAGTAGAGCAAGTATTAAGGGTTGGGCTAAACTGATATATTGAAGAATAAAAGATAGGGGTACCCAAAAAGAGAATCTAAGTATGTAATAAAGCTGTTAATGAGTATCATACTACATTCTTCTGTGGCTGGTATGCTTTATTGCAGTATTTCTCTCTGTGCTATTGGCATCTAAAGAAGAGACCATTCTTGGGCACACCGAGAAGTCGATTAACTTGAGAATAAAAGCTGAATTGAAGTGGTTCAAAATGCCCAAAACGTTCTGAAGTCCAATACCAGCTAATTGACAACTTCATGTTATCGGAATATTGTATTTATACACGTTTATCTCTTCTGCTATTGTTTGGAGGTTGCAGGGCGAAAGTGGGACCGCAGGCGATCTCGACTAACTAACGGAAAAAGTTGAAATGAAGCAAGATAAGATACTTAAGCTGTATCTATACACAGTATTATGCGACTGGACACCTTTTTGTACCACCAAGTGCAGATTACTTGTACTGCTACATTCTCTTTGCTCTGTAGGAGTCAGGAAATGAAATGGAAATCTTGAAATGATATAACTCAATGAATCGAAGAACATAAGCTGATTGTAAGAGAAATGAGAAGCTCCTGGTATTTATTCATTATAATAGTAAAGCTCCCAAAACTTCTTGTCGCTTGAATGATCTTTTGAAGCTTTGCTCTCGCCTTTTTCAACATCACGGTTGGATGACAAAATGTATGGCTATGGATATCTGGGGATACTGACAGATATACGAAGAAATGGAGTAAAATAAGACACTCATCCTCTTTTTAATAGCTTATAGTTTGCGTCAGAATACTTTTCTTTGATGGTTGTAACTAATACTGCTACATTTACCTCTTCAATCAAATGTTGAGGAGACATTTTATCCTGGGATGTGATGACTAGAACAACGAACGAAATAAGTTGAACTGAAGGTAGATGAAAGGGAAATAATGCTTTTATGTGCTGATACTAGGTATTTGACAGCTTCACAGCTAGTTCTACTGTATGTTGCCTCTGTATTCCCCCGCTCTGCAATATGTGGTAAGACATAGCACATGCGTAGGAGTATCTGTACTATCTGGCAAAGAAAAGACAAAGTACTGTATATTAAAGTGCCACAGACATTTCTGCAGCTATTTTTGTTCAATTGGCCACTGTTTTGTTGCCCCTAAGGACCACTACTCTACTTATCTCGGTTAGATTGGCATCTGAGGTTGAGAGGCTATTCAGGACTTTGGATCACTTGATTAAATAGCAAAGAAAGTTGAAATCAAATGATATGGGGCATCAAAGACATTCAAAGGGTGTTAATGGTTGGATATATTTCTGTTTACTGAAGTAATCGTGTATCTCTACTTCATTTACTTCTCCTCCAAGTATCATTTGGTGAGATAGAAACCATCTACAGGAATAACTCGATAATATGAGCAATAAAAGCTGAAATATGCTTATGTGAGAAGACCTATACACTCATAGTGCCAGGAAAAAAGTAACGTGGCACCTTTTTTCAATTTCTCTCAGGTTCGGAGTTGACATCTCTTTCTCGGTTGCTCACAGATATATGAAGAAATAGCGGTGTTCCTTTAGGCTACCGTAGTGGCAAGTTATGAGTAGTTGAAACTGATTTTAAACAAGTATGATTCCAATCTCACCCTTAGTTATTCCATCTTTCTTCGATGAATCATCGACTTATGGCATCTGAGTTCTATCTCTACATGATCTGATAGAAGAGAAGGGAATACAATAGTAATATAGATCATAGACTGCTGGGAAACTACCAATGATGTACCAGTAGTGATCAAAAACATTCAATCTTTCTCATGTCTATCCATTCACCTTCTTTCCTCAGTTTATCACACTGTCCCAACCCTTAGTATTTGTCTCCCTATCTATGATACTGACAGAAAAGGTAATCGTAGCATTAATAGAAAAAATATACAACAAGAGTAGTCTGTAGTATACTAGTAGTCATGGAAAAGGTCTCAAACATATCATTTTATAACATTTCAGCTTTTCTCTGTCAACTATGGGAGTTGTTCTACGCCGCAATTTGTCTCGATCTTAGTTGCTAACAGAAAAAGAAAACAAAGATATAGAATCTAACCCCAGTAGCAACAAGAGGGTGGGATGTTAGTTATCAGCTTGGGAAACACCCCATGGACTTTTTCTATGTATTGTTTTCTTCTTTTTCCCTCTTTGTATCGAGTTACAAGTATATCAGTCCATCATATGGCTCTCAATTGACGGTGTTCACAGAAGTGGGGAGAATGGGGAATTAACTTATACTGAAAACACGCGAGAGTCGTTACCAGTTCAATATTAGCTAGAGAAGAATATCAAACTTTTATTCTATCCCTTCTCAGATTTACTTCCTGTTATATTAGAGCTTTTCTACACCTATATTTGTTTCTCAGAAATGATGTTGATAGAAATGAGGAATAAACAGCAGTAATAGATACCTGCGATAATGGAGAGTGAGGAAGTGACGAGTGATAGCTGATTACAGTAGTTGTTTTGATACTTTGATTTACTTCTGCTATTCTTTTCTTAACCGTTAATCGACTTATTCTTACACGTCCAATTCGTATCTCCATCTCTTGCTGTCCGATGGAGTGTAATATACGAATAGCACGTTCTAGGTACAAAAAAAAGTCGTCTGCTACTCAATACATGCTATCGTAGATGTTTAACCTCTTACATGAGTAAATTTCAGCTTATATTGCTCATTGTATCGAATTATGCTAGCAATTGTTGTGTCACCGCATGCATGATAGCAGACGCAATTGTGATAGAAATGCACTCTAGCTTCAGCAGAAAGAGGTGTGTCCCACCATATAGATTAGAAAAAACTTATTGGGCGCTTTATCTTACTTGGTATTAAATAAGGTAATCCCATGTTCAGAGTGGCCTAGGATTGGCTTATCGACCTTGGGTGCTATCCGAACAGAGTTGAGAGGTATAGCGGTATATGGAAGCGGAAGGAAGTGGTCAATCGCAAAATAGTAGGAGTTGCAATCTTCTGGACATCTTAACATACCTTCTTTCATCTTTTATTTGCCAGACAATCAAGTTTCCTAGGCATGCATGCTCCCCATCGATTGCTGACATGACGGGAAAGAATACAGAGGTGTTTTTTACAGGAAACTGCTGTAAAGTTGTCAACTACTTATTAGTAGCCATAAAAGCATTCACCAATGCTTATCTCTCTCCATTTCATCTTTTGATGTTCAGTTTATCAAGTTATCCCATCCCATGATATTTGTCTGTCTCTCGTTCAACGATTTACTTAAGAAGATGTAGCTTTGAAATAGAAAACTGCAGAGAAAAGAACTCTACATTGTATTTAAAGCTATTTGAAACGTCCTCAACATTGTATCTTGCTTCTTTTCATCTTTTCTCTATCATTTGATCGAGTTAATCAACACCTGTATATTAGACATACATTCCAGAGGTTACCATAGCATTATTAGACATCTATTGACGAGGTAGTGTGGAATTGGGCACAAGAGTAACTCAATAAATGTTGGGTACTTCTTCCTGTACTTCTTCCTGTACTTATCGTGCTCCACTCAGTGAGAATCCAGCCTCTAACCCCTCTCTTAGTACCGGTAGTCATAGCACAGCAATAACGAGTCGATACAGCGATGATCTACTTTTGGGTTAGCAAGAAGCTGATAAACATACTCTAGCAGGCAGTAAGACTGATATTGACTTCTTGTATAGCTCACTTTCAGCTTTTCTGTCTCAAATAATGGACTTGTCTTAATGCTTGAGTCGGGTCCACTCACCTATGATGCTCATAGAAGTGATTTACTTGTAAGCAATAGATATCAAGTTGAAGAAAGAGGTATTTGGAACGATATTAGTCTAATTAATGTCATAAGATACTTCCCGCACGTAGTTATACCTTTTGTTCGTCACTTCTTCTCGTTATCCCCACGTCAAGATCATGTCTCTCATCTGTGAATATGGTTGAACAGAATATAAACAGTATTTTGAAACTAGAAAACACCAAAAATTGATATTATACATTTTTGTGCTATAAAAAAGGCTTGATGCTCATCAGAAGCTTCATTTCAGCTTTCTTCGCCAATTATATGAGTTCTTTTTAGCCCCAAGTTTCGGTGTTTCTGACGTGATGATAATAACGCAGAAGAATACAGTATTAATACGTACAGGCTCAAGTGAAGATGACAATACGCACATTTCTATCAGTTCAAACGTCCTCAGATTTGAATTGACTTAATACCTACTTCTCTTCGTTACTTAATCGACTTGTCCCGCTGCCAGCGTATTGTATCAATCCACAACGCTCACAGCACATCGAGAAATGTAACATTTTCGTAGGCCAGAGAATTAGAATGGCTCTTAAACACCAATCTTTGGGTGTCACAAATGACTCCTCTCTCTTATATCTCTTGATTTCATCTTATTCATATATATTTATCACCTTATACCAACTCAGGTCTCCATAGCCCATTCACGATGCTCTAGTAAGGGGTAAAAAAGAACAAAGAGACGTAGGGCACGCACCCGAAAGTAGTCAGCAGCTTACGAAGAGCTTGATAACTGTCCCAAGCTCTTTATAAGACTTCATTTCAGCTTTTGCTCTTCAAATATTCTGGCTATACCTTTGCCAATACGGTTGTATCTTTGCCAATGAGCCTCCTCCTGGAAGAAGCGACAAAGAGAGCTATACAAAGATAGTACAAACTAGGAACAGTTCAGTAGCATAATAATGGATCTACAAAACGTCTTGAGTACCTCTTATATAATAATTTCAGCCTATCCTTCTCTGTATATAGTGTTACACCTGCTGTGGAGATTGTCCCATTATTTCTGATACTTACAGAAGAGGTTGCCGTTGCTGAAATACGTGTTAACTTCTGCCAGAAGTTGCAGGCCGTACTATTCATGCCACCTATACATCTTGAAACTGTTACTTTGTTTCATTATATCTTTTATTTGCTATTTATCGAGTTGTTCGAGGTCTTGAGTAGCCTCTCGACCTCAGATGCTAATGGAACAGAGATAAACATACCAGTGGTTAACTGGTGCAACAAAAAAGTGATCAATTCAGTGAGATTAACTTAACAGTTGACTTATGCACTTCAACATACTTCCTTAAGTCTTGTTTTGCCTGATGATTGGGTTATCTCAACACATGTGTTTTGTTCTCTACTGACGGAGCAGAGAGCAATAAAGTAGAATGCTCAAGACAAGAAGAATTGATAGTTTATCCACCCCTAAAGCAAGCCATTTTAGACCTAGGAAGACTTCTTTAAGTCTCCCTTTCACCTTTCGCTCTTCTGCGGATCAAATTATACCATCTGCCTCTCCATTAATGATACTGTCTGAATAGAGGTAAATGTGGCTACAAAATCTACAAACTGCAGAGAGAAGTAGTCTCTATCATACGTCAAGTCATTAGAAAGTATATTAAGATATTATCGTACTTCCTTTCATCTTTTCTCTGTCATTGTTGTATTAATGTCTCGCTCTGTCATTAGCCTACTGGAGTGAAGACATGCAACATAGGTTCAACTCGATATAATGACAACAAAAAGAACATCTTAAGTAGCAGACGGCGTTCATGGCGTTTGAAACGCTACGATTGTTTAACAGATAACTTATTTCTGTAACTGGCACTCATATATGATCTACAATTCACGACTCTGTCAACTTCTTAGTTGGAACTCGAAACTTGGGTATCCAGAAACTCGTGTAAATAGTGAATAAAAGCTGGATTGAAGCAAGAGAAGTTGTGTTTTATATTGAGACCTGTAGAATAGTGACAAAACGGAACTCATTTCTTTCGCAGAATGAAGAATACCACTTTTCTCCATATGTAAGTACATAGGGTGATGGGCAAACTTTTAGGGGTTGGAATAACTGGATTTGTTGAGAAGAAAAGGTGAAATCAAGAAGGACAAGATACTCTGTACATTCTGAAGTGAAAAGAATGCTATTAGCACCCAAATTGGTCCCTGGCATATCAATATACTCGCTACCATAGTTCTCCCATCATGTGTAGAGACGACTCAGTCGAGACACTTGAATAAGCTGGTTTGTAAATGAATAAAAACCGAAATTTAGAAGAAAAGATAGCTGGGGATAGTTATCCAACATAAACGTACTCAATGGACCACTTTTAGTTGCAGTTGATATATTTCATTGCTATAATGAACTCTTGTATTTCAACAGCGTGGGTGGAGGCAAAATCATGACTCAGGATACACTGTTCATGTGAAGATTAGAGCTACGAATAAGTGATACAGAGCTGCCAGTGACAAGTAACATGGGGCCTAGTAGACATCTGACTACCTTTTGCTGACAGTAGTAGCTTTTGATGCTGTATTTCTCTTCATTGTGTGCGAAACAAAGAATATAATAAGACAATAACGAGGACTTGGGAAAACTCGAATTAATGACAGAGGAAAGTTGAAATAGCATAAGAAAACTAAATCATTACGCTTTTAACTGCTGTCAGGTGGCAATAAGATGTTTCCTGTGTTATTGCTGTATATATTACCACATCTGTCCCCATTCTAGGAACTTCATTGGCAGGGAGGCTGGATGCCAACGAACGAATGACTTGATCAAATGTGTTATAACGTTGAAATAAGATAGTAGAAGTCTAGCAGGAGATTTCCCATAGCTGTAATATACCCTTGATTACTTTGTAGTACTATCAGTATATATTGTTACTACATTTACCTGTCCTCTATCAGAACCATGATGGAGAATAATATAGAGGGTTGATATACGTTGATGAACTGAAGAACAAAGGTGAGAGAGAGAACTATTAAAAGTCAGAGATGTTCATGGTGACAACTTGTGGGTTATCAATATTTGTATAGCTGCTCTCAGTGTATATTACTGTATTATTCTCTGTTGTGTGATCAACATGGGGGAATAAAAATCTTTAGCGCCAGGAGAACTCGATTGAATTGCGAATAAAAGATGAAATACGGTACAAGAATAAAACACATTGCCACATTGTTGCTAACAGCAATATTGAAGTGCATCTTTTTCTTGCTAGAAGAATATTCCCCCGCATTTTACTTATCTGCGAGCATCGGAGCACGAAAGCCAACACTTTTTGCCTAAGTTGACATCGTTGAAGAGTAATCAAAGATGGAAGGAGGTGAGGTAAGGGAATCAAGACACTGGTATAGTGTATATAGTGCGACTCATAACATTTTTATATCAGTTGGTAGGTTTCAGTGTCATATTTACAGAATCTTCGTGAGCAGCATCGTTAGAGATGATTATTGAAGACAGGTACAACTTGATGAAATGAAGTAAAGTAAGACCAGGCAGGGATAATTTGGTGCTACAAGTAGCCAATTTACCCCCGGTATTTCTTTCTTATATGTTTTAATTGTGTGTTGTTCCCTGTTCTGTCAGCAGCCTAAATGTGGTCACATGTTGACATGTGAATACTCGACTAATTATACAATTAGAACTAAAACAAAGTAGGAGAAGTTTCTTAGGACGTTTAGAATGACCTATAGCGTACCACAATCTACATTTAGTTGTCACGAGTAACTTATTTCTAATTATTCTCTCATTAATGTGGTCATATAGACCGATACATCTGGTTTGGTATAACTCAAGTAATGATACTCAAAACGTCATATGAAGGGAGATAAAAGACTGAAAACATTTTTGTTATCTTAAAGGTCTTTATTGCCAACTTTTGGGTGCTTCTAGATTTCTTCAATGCTATGTTAATCCATGTCTGGTGAGCGCCATTAATGAGAGACAACTTTAAGCGTTGCGATATCGATTGATTCATGAAGAATGTTGAACAGAAGTATGAAACGAAGCCAGGAGCATTCCAATCAGCGATATTGTGTAAATCACTTCTTTTGGTAGTCGCAAATATGTTTTATTACAGGATTTGTCTTTTATGTAAGCGTCATTGAAGAAGAGATGAACCCAGGAATTGGGATAACTCGAATAGTTAGCGAAGAAAGTTGAAATGAAGTAGTAGATATGATTTATGGCATTTTTGAAGACTAGTTGTAGCTAACAGATTGCTTATTGGTGTACCGGTACTTAGTATGCACCAATATCGTTATTATCTCTACTCAATGATCTGCATACATGAAGAGCCAATATGAACGTAAGGGTAAGAAGAATAAGAGACGAAGAAAAGTAGATATGACGAAGCAGAATAGTCTCATAACAGCTATCTAGGTTCAATTATCATGATGACAGTTTATAGCAAGGCCAGATATTAAATTTGAGCTATTATCTCTCTATATACAGGAACTATGAGTCTGGGAGAGAGCTTCGAGGTTAGATCGTCTCTATTTGAGACAATTTAGTTACCTATGAAGTAAAAAAACAAACATAAGACGTAATTTGAGCTACTATATACCCACAAAATTACTAGTTTGTCGTTGATATATTTATATTGTTGTAATCCATCTGTTCTACATGTGTGGATGATACAGTTACAGTAAGCAGAACTCAGGAGATGGGCCAACGCGATAATTGAAGAATAAAAGTTGACAATGGAATAGAAAAGATGGAAAGATTGCTGAATAAAGCTAATAGTAAGTGTAAGTTTACTCTTCCATGTTCCTGGTATGTTTTACAATCATATTTATCTCCATCATGTAAGTCGTGGGTTGGGAGGCGTGCAGTGTTTCGCAGGACTCCAAATAATGAGAGAGAAAAGTTGAATTGGAATAAAATAAAGAGCTTAGGACAGATAAGCTGCTTACACTATATAGCTGACAGCTCTCTCCTGTAATTGGCACACACCACTGCTACAACAACTTCTGTTTGAGCAAAGATGGGGATAGAACAAAATCTACGGTTTGGGGTAACTCGATAAATGGAAGACCAAAAAGTGAAATGAAGAGATGTGAGAGACGTATAGTAATGGTAATGACAGTTAGTAAGTAATGTGCCACCCTTTCCTGTCTGGTTCACAATATCTTTTTGTGTTTCTCCCGTCAGTCAGCGACTCTAAATTGAGATATAGTGCACATGTAAGAACATTTCGATTTAATGACCAATAAAAGATAGAATGAAGTAAGTTAAAGCGTTCATGACGTCCATATAGCGTATATTGAGCTTATCGCCGCTTATTTCTGTCGTTGGTATGTATATTTAGTACGATAACCACTGTTACATTTCTGGTTGGAGAGTCAAGAAAATTTCCCACCTACAACTCAGCATTTTGTACAATATAAGTAGAAATGAAGCAATATAAGTTATTGTTGAGCAACTCGAACTAACTAGGTGTGTATCCCGCTAATTATTCCGGTACCTAGTATGTTTAGTTCCCATCTTCTCTCTGTTCGGTTCTCAACTCAATGGAGAGATGAGTTGCAGTTGTGGGAATATCTCGAATAAATAGCAAAGAAAGATGAATTGAGGTAAGATGAGATGTTTGAAACGTTCATTAAGCTAGTTCAATGCAATTGATAATCTATTACTGCTGATGATATCTAGTACAGTTGTATCTTTCTCATTTCTGCCAACGACGTTGAATAATAGTCACAAATATGGCGTAGAGAAAAATCGAAGATATGAAGAAAAAAAAGCTGTATTGAGGTAGGATAAGTAGCCATTGACTTTTATTACACTACAATAAAGTGTCAGACTATTCGTGAGGGTACGAGTAAGTGTTACTGCTGCTATGACCTCTGTTCTTTGGGTCATACTCGGAACCAAAACACCTCAGTTTCGAATAACTTCAGCATTCAAGAAAAAAAAGTGTAATGGTAAGAAATAAGTTACTAATTACGCTCCTGCTGCTAATATAAGGTCTTTGAGAACTTCTGGATGTCTCTAGACTTCAAATTCTATGATTCTCAATGTTCTGCTAGCATCAGTGATTGACAAACAAATGCAGGGAGAAAAATTATCGCATATTTAACGACTAAAAGCTGAAATGAAGTGTTATAAGAGGTCTAAAGATGCTAATATACTCCATAGTGAACGTCTAAGTACATATTGTATTAATAGTGTTTACTGGTACTACGTTTATCACTTTTGCATTCACCAGAGAATGGGAGACGGGTCATAGACCTTAGGAGAAGTCGACAAGCTATGAAAAGAAGTGGAAATAACGTATGATTAGAAGCTGAAGATGTGTTTCAAGGCCGTTCTAACTCTTCAGCCAGTTCTTGCAACAATTACTATGCCCTATGCTTCTTACAAATGTCCTCTGGAGATGTTAGGTGAAATGCAAGATTCGTGAACAGACAAAACTCGATACATGGAAGAAAAAAGTTGAAATGACAAAAGACAAAAGATCCTCAACACTCTTAATGGCTGCTGGTAGACACCAAGGCAACTTGCTTCTGTCACTGACGTATATTTTCATAGCTATATTATCTTCTCTGTCAGCATCATAGTGGAGAGATAAAATTCAAGTTTAGGGTATGAGAATGGATGACGGAAATAGCTGAAATGAAGTAGAAGAAGCTGCTTAAGGCGTTTGTGATGATTAAATGTAAAGTGTCGCTCATTTGTAAATGTCTCTTGTATATTTGAATGTTCCTTTGATCACTGTCGGGTCGAGTGAGCCGTTTCTGTGCATTTAGTCCATCCATCCATGATGTTGGCAGAATTAAGAAAAAACTGGTTAGAAATATGCAGGCGACAATGAGTGGCTTATAGATCACTAAAATAGCCCTAGACTGACACCAGAAGCTTCCAACTTTTCTTCAAATCTCTGTGTGTTCTTCCATATGTCGATTTATCCCATTTCAAGATTTCTACTGGGTCACTGGACTCCTACAGAGCACGGAAAATGTGGCAGTAATGCGCAATTTGTGCTAGTAAAAGTGGTCAGTTGCGCAAGAGCATCGATGTTACGTCTCAGGCCTCTTATCGTACTTCGTTTCAACTTTTTACGTTAGTATATCGAGTTATCGTAAGGTCTCAGTTTCGCCCTGCACCCTCTAAACGCTTGTGGAAGAGTTAAACGGGTAGAAATACACACCATTAACAACAATGAGTAGTTCAATGAATACCAATAGTCCTAAACATGAACAGGGCTTCTTGTCTCACCTCACCCCAAGTTTTATTCTCAGAGTATTCGACATCTCTGATGCATAGGTTGCATCTCGGATTATAGCTGTATTTTATAATACTTCATCAATCGAGGATGAAAAGGTGAAAAGAAGAAAGAAAAGTAGATTGATACATTTATGAGGCAAGTTTACCGCTAGTGGATGACTGAAATTGTCACTGGTATACATATTTACTGCGCTATCGGACTTCTCCCATCATGTGTAGACATGACAAAATTGATACACTACAGTACAGTACGGTAGGTTAGGCTGATTAATCTAAACTAAAAACCAGAAATCTATTATAAGAAAGGGCTGAGGATGCTCAACCAACATAAATTTATTCAGTTTACCATTTTTATTTAGAGTTGGTATATCTCATTGCTATAATGAACTCTTGTAATTCCGCAGCGTGGGGGGAGGCAAAATCATGACTCAGGACACACTATTATGAAATGAGTGATAAAAAGCCGCCAATTTCAAGTAGCATAGTCTCTAGTAGACAACCGACTGCATTTACATGTCAGAGGTAGTTTTGCTAATCTATTTCTTTTATTTGTATGAGAACCAAAGAATAGGGCAGAAACTGGGACTTGGGATACTTCGATTAAATGACAGAAGAAAGCTGAAATTGAGTACGGGAACTGCGTTATTATGCCATTGACTACTAGTAGCTAACAATAAGCATCATCTTGTGTTATTATTGTATATATTACCATATCTGTTCCCATCCTATGAACTTCATTGATGGGGTGGCTGAATGTCGGCGAACGAAACCCATGATCAAAAGTGTTTTAAAACTGAAATGAAGTAGGGGAAGCTAAGCAGGAGCTTTAGTATAGCTATGATCTACCGCGTATTACTTCTTCTCAGAACTATCAGTATATATTGTTGCTACATATCAGAACCATGATGGAGAGTATCTTCATATAGAGGGTTGGGATATGTTGATGAGCTGAAAGCAAAAGGTGAAATAGGGAAATATTAGAAGCTAGAGATGTTACTGATGACTAATACTGTAGTGTCAATCAAACATCTTAATAGCTATTTCTAGTGTGTAGATTTTGTGAGTAACATTGATGGAAATGGGAAACTTACGCGCCAGGAGCACTCGATCAAATAGCGAATAAAAGATGAAATAAGATACAAAGATGGAATATGTCGCAATGTTGTAGTTAATTATTATATCAAATCACCTTTTATTGCTGGCAGAAGGTTTCCACGGCAGCTTACTTAGCTGTGAGCATCAGAGCCCCTAGGCCAACACGGGGAACCTAAGATGACACCGTTAAAGGGCAAAGAAAGTTGAAAGGAAGTAAGAGAAATTAGGTAGGGCACTAGTATTGCCTGAAAAGTGCGACGATTGACATCTGATAGTTGCTGTTAGTTTTCTGAGCTACATATACAGCACCTCTGTGAGCACCACCGTTGGAGATGATTATTGAAGACAGGTACAACTTGATGAACTGAAGGATGAAACCAGAAATGAAGTGAAGCAAGATCAGTCAAGGATAACCTGGTGCTATAAGTAGCCATTTACCGCCGGTATATTTTTCTAGTTGGTTTTTTGATTGTGTTTCTCTCTATTCTGTCAACAGCTTAAATGTAGGGATATGCTGACATAGGAACACTCGACTATTTACATAAATAGAACCGAAATGAAGTGAGAAAAGTTGTTTAAGACATAGGACGAGATCCAAACCGTATTACAGCCTACATTTAGTTGCCATCAGTATGTTTTTTTTGACCACCTCCCTCATTAACGTGGGTATCAGATAGAACAGCATGTTTGGTTTTTTATAACTCGAGAAACTAATGATGATTAGATTAAATGAAGAAACATAAAAGATTGGCGACTGCCTCAAATTAAAATTGGATGCCATATTCAATTTCATAATACCTTTATCCTACAATAATGCTACTTTTTTCGCACCCATGCGAGCGTCATTTGTTTTGAGAGACGATTTCAGGTGTGGGGATATCGATTAAAAAACGAATGAAAGTTGAACTGAAATAGAAAAAGAAGCAGGAGTCTACAACAGTACGGCACAACATGTCAAAGTCATCTTTCTGACGTCACTACTACATATTATTACAGGATTTTTCCTTCATGTAAGCATCATACATGAGGAGATCAAAACCTGGACCTGGGGTAACTCGAATAGTTAGCGAAGAAAGTTGAAATGAAGTATAAGATAAAACTTTTAGTGTATTTGAGGACTAGTTGTAGCAGACTGATCACTTATTGGTGTCCTTTGAATGCCCTAATGTTGTTATTATCTCAGGTCTATGATCTGCATTCATAGGGAGCCAATATGAACGAAAGGTAAGAAGAATAATTGACGAATAAAAGTTGAAATAGAGCAATAAGAATGGCTTATAGCAGCAATCTCAACACAACTGTCATATTCACAGCTTGTACGAAGCCCCAACGTCATATTTGGGCTACAGTCTTTCTGTTTTTGAGTTCTACGACTCTGAGAGAGAACTTCGGGGTTGGATCATCTCGTCTGGAGAAAGATACCTATGAAGTGGAACAAAAAATAGAAAACGTGAAGAGGGCTATAACATTGCAACACGGGTAATATTTAACTTGTCGGAGGTATATTAATATTGGTATTTCGTTCTGTTCTCCATTAGGCCTTGAGACAATGCGATAAATTGAAGAATAAAAGTTGCAAATAAGACGAAAAAGAAGACTTTGACACTCATAAGAGCTATTGTTAGGATGCTGATGTACTTTTTCTTGTTTTTGAAATGTCCTTCACTTGTATTTCTCTCTACCATGTAAGTTGTGGGTTGGGTGACATGCAGTGTATGGAAGAACTTCAATTAATGATAGAGAAAAGTTGAATTTAAGTAATGTAATGTTCTTAGAAGATAAAAGCTGCCTAAACTATACAACTGACAGTTTGACTTGTAGTTGGCACACATAATTACTACATTAACGTCTGTTTGACCATAGACTGATGAGAGAAAAACCACGGTTTAGGAGAACACGATAAATGGATGATCAAAAGGTGAAACGAAGAGATGTAAGAGGCACATAAAGCTTGTGATAGCTGCTAATAAATGTTCTTCTTATCTGACAAGTATTATTTATGTGTTTCTCCTTCAGTCAGCGACTCTGACTTGAGACGTCGTGGACATGTAGGAATATTTAGACTTAATGGCCGATAAAAGATCAAATGAAGGAAGAAGAAGAATCCAGCACGTTTTTAAAGCCCAAGTCAATCTCATTACCACTAATTGCTGTAGTTCATATATATAATTACTACAATTACCACTGTTATAAATTTCTGGTTGGAGAGTCAAAAAAAGCACCATGTACAACTCAGCATTTTGCACAATAGAAGTAGAACTGAAGCAGTATAATATATCAATGAGATTGAAGGCAGCAGTCAGCGTGTGTTTGGCTACTTACTCTAGTACCTTGTATATTTCGTCACTATATTTGCCTCCGTTCTATTCCCAGCTCAATGCAGTGACGAATTGCAGTCGTAGGAACATCTCGATTAAATAGCAAAGAAAGATGAATTGAGGTAAGATGAGATGCTTGTGACGTTCATTGAGCTCGTATGATGCAATTGATAGTCTATTGCTGCTGATGGTACAGCTGTATCTTTCTCATTTCTGTCAACAACGTTGAATAATAGTCAATATTATGTCCTACAGGAAAATCGAATATCTGAAGAAATAAGTTGTATTGAGGTAGGATAAGTGACTACTGATATCAATATCACTACTATTGGGCGTCTGACTATTATTGGGTGCACTATTATGTGTTACTGACTTTATCTTGTCTGTTCGGGAAGCATAGTTGGAGTGAAAAGACTGGAATAATGTTAGCACCGAAGAAACAGCTGAGATGACAAGGCTTCCTGACGAGTGTAACAAAGACTTGACTATTGAAGATAGAACCGTCTTGAAGTATTCCTTTGACTTACCCCTACGAACTACGGTATACCTTCTTTTCCCACTTCTCGCCGATGTCTCTTTACCGTGATATGGAAGGGTGACATAAAAGGACTCCAGGAAAGGAAGAAAGAAAAGTGGGACATACTATACTGAACTGACAATAACATCTCTTTAGAGCTAAAGCTAATTGAATTAATGTCTTCCCTTCGTCTATCACACGTTTTCCCGGCTCTATTTCAACTCTCCGAAGTTCTGACTAAGCATGGTTGGAGACGAGACATGTAACGGACCAAAAAGAAGGAGGCAATTCGCTGATTCAAAAAAGGAATTGCAGCACCCAGGATTCTCGTATGGTCTCCCACTACAATACTAACTGGGCTCTCTGGTGCTTGACTATGGCTGATCGGACGGGAAGCCGTATTTTCACCAGGATATGGCCGCAACTGGACAAAAAATTGGTTGGATGTATAAGCAAAGTTGAAAGTGTGATATCAGCCGCATAATAAAACACAAAACGGTCGATCTAAAGAGGGTTTTCAGGTTCCCAAATATCTGAGCTAACTTCTGGGTGTTCAGTATTCAGTTCTAGGTTGCAGCTCTTAACCATCCAACAGTAGAAAAGTAGCCAAAGTAAGAAGAAAAGCTGAAATGAGGTAGACGAAGATACCAAGCATGATTAGATGGCAAAAATTGTGTGAATAGTAGTCTGTAGCTGTTTCTGGTATAGCTTTTGTCCGTATTTTACGCCTTACCAAGGGAGAGCCGAAACCTAGGGCTGGGCATAACTCACATAACTAGCGAAGAAAGTTGAAATGGAGTATTAAAAGAGTCTTGGGGTACCCAGGAAGGTGACTTGTAAGTAACTGTCGTTTCTAATGTTCCTAATATGCTGTACTACAGTTAATTGCCAAGTTCTATTGTGGTAGATATTAGTATCGTATGTCAACTCGGATAAATCACGGTTAAATGCTGAAATGTATTGTTGTAAAGTATCAATTACATTTAACATAGGCCCATATAGGTGGTATATCTCTCTTCTCTGTATTAGATACCTTTTCCACTATACTTGCCCTCTATGTCGTATGCATGTATAAATATTCAACTGTCATGGGTATGGATAACCTGATAGATAACAGAAGAAAAGCTGAAAAGAAGCAATAAAAATGGCTAGTGATAGTTTTTGTAACTAGTTGTAGGTATCTATCAACTTATTCATGTCTCTGATGTACAATATAACAGCTTACGATAGCCCAAAGTCACAATTAGAATGCAAGGTCAAGAAGGCGGATATGAAGATTAAAAGGCGAAGAAACATAGATACTGTGTAGAGGAAGAGTCACTTGCCAGCTAATCTAGTATAACTTTCAGACTAACAGCTCGTTTAAACGCCACTTGTACATTAATGGTGCTTCATGTCCTTATGTCGGCACTACTTCCACGGTACAGAGGTGAAATATATCGTAAGGGAAAGTGCTAATGAAGAGAAATGAAAGGCGCTAAATGTAGATTGGGCTATTAGCGTGTAATTGGTATCTCTTGTGCTATATTACTACTCCAAGTTCTCACTTTTCTGTAGACATTGTGAAACTTAGGATCTGAAACTTATATGGGATTCAATAAAGAATAAAAGCTGAATATGAGAGAAACGAAAGTGTTAAGTTGTTTAACGAAGTCACTTGATGAAAATCAGCTACTACTTCTTGTTCATTGTATGTAATAACGTCATCTTGGCCCTGAGTAAAAGTACATCGGTTCAGAAGCGATACTCAAGGTCCAGCATTTCTCGCATTATTGACAAAGAAAAGCTGAAGTGACATAAGAAGTAGTGCCCAGAGTGTGCAGCGGGCTTCTATAGCCCTCTATATTCCTCTTTCAACTACATTCAATACATTCTTCTGCTACATGTTGGTGTTCTAAAAATATCATTGCTAAAGAGACAGTAGTACAAGTGCTCCACAATATGAGATATAAGCTGATGTTGAACAAAAGAAGGGTTCCCAGGTATTCCGTATAGCTACCAATATACAATAAGCAATTTCTTCTTGTCTAGTCTTAGTTACACATGTTAATATTTTTATTCTGCTAGAAACATGGATTAGAGATGTAATGCCCCACAATTTCATAGTGATTTAATGGCACAAATAACTTGAAAAGAAAATAAAAGAAAGCTGTGGTGGGGCTTTTCATATCTTAAAAGAATTATAGAGTAACTGGTAAATGTCCATGGTGTTTTTCTGCTCTGTTTCGCCTCGTTCTGAAAACATCAATGCTCAAGAGATATATCAAGCACGCACAATAGAGGTGAATCCAACAGAAAAACTTACGAACGTCATTATAAAATGAGGAGTGACAGAAAACAATCTGATTTGAATGTTTCAGGCCACTTATTCTCTCTTCTTTTGGCTTCCATTTACTAATAGGCTCTTTATTCCTACATCAGGTTAAATACTCGCATAACAGATCGAAATACCACAGTATAATGATCTAGAGACAACAAAAAGTTGTCGATTACTTACTGTTAGTCCCCTCAAATATAACATGCGTCTCATTCTATCTAATTTCAGCTTTTATCTGTCAGATATTCGAGTTGTCCCTAAAACAGTGTTTACCCAGCAGCATGAAGCAACAACTTGCAGCAACTAAACCTATGAAGAAATGCAGTAGAGGATAGCATACAGAAGAAATGTTCTTGTAATATTACACCACTTATTCCACTCTGTGATTCTACTCTCTTCAACTTTTATCATATCAATTATCTCAAATTCATGTACACCTCTGGTGTAACTAGATCGCTTAGAATGATAAGGCGAAATTAAGTAAGGCAAAGAAGTAGTCTCGTTACTGGTACAAACCAGTAGGTCATAAGTGGCCATTGAGTCTCCTAATCTACTTTACTTCTACATTCTTTCCTTTTATGAAGTATCGTAGCTGAAGAGATGGTATAGGCATATCGATAAGTCGATAACTAGACGAACAAAAGTTGAAACTAAATGCTAGAAGAAGTTCGAAACGTTAATTAAGCTGTGTATTGTATGGCTGACGACTCTTGGGTGTAGTTGTGAGATATTTCTGTTACTTTACGTCTATTCCGTATATCTGTTCCGAGCAACTTGAACAATCAAGAACAATAGTTGAGATGGTGAGAAATATGTTGCTAGAGACGTTTATTACTTGTACTGATAATAGCAGGTGTTTGAGACCTTTTGAATATCTCTAACCTGCAAAATTCATGATGACCTCTGTTTGCTAGCACCAGTGTTTGAGCAACAAATTTAGGGTTACCAACTAAATGAAAGATGAGACACCTAACCATCCTATCAAGGCGAGCGTCTATGTCTCTTCCCCAGCTTCATGTCCGATTTAATTATTTAGTTAATTGGTAACTCTCTACTACCGTTCGAGACTACCTTTGGTGCTTTCAGAACTGGGAAGAAAGCTGTATAAAAGCATCCGCGTGAATGCAAAGCTTTACAGAGATCTTTCCATAGCCTTATAAAACACCACTAACTTCCATTTCTTTTCATTCCAACTTTTATTTTTCCATTTCTCGATTTATACCAGTCAAGGATGTGTCCCTCATCGATTGTACTCTCGGAGATGACGTGAATGTAACAATAATGCAATCTAAGTATAATAAAACGTAGTAATCCGTACATCAAAACTTGGATCAGTGCTCTTACATACGTTTTACCTCTTATTTCTAATTTGTTTGTTGGTTGTTCGACTTACTCCTCTACCCAATGTTTTTCAACAGGTCAATGATGCTTATAGAACAGAAGTAAAGGGCATTCATCATCAACTAAAGACATCCATGTGTTGAGCTTTATCTAACAATAGCTATTATAAGTGTCTTCGGCATTTTAGGTGATTTGATTCCGTTCTCGGTCTATTGATAGTCGAGTTATCCCTACACCTGAGTCTTGCTTCCATCTACAGAGCTCACAGAAGAGCGATAAACGGTAGTATAACACACCAGGGACATTTACAGCTAGTTTAGTATCTACCAGCTACTATCGATAGCATTCTCCATCTTTCATCTCACTTCATTTCATATTTTCCTTGTCATTACATCGAGTTATACCTACGCCTGCAGCTTGCATCTCCCTTAGGTTGATGACAGACCAGAGCGAAATACATGATTAAAACATGCCAGAGACAAGAACAAGTATTTAATCAGTCACCAATAACTATTCGAAGTGTACCTGACTCTTCATACTTCTTCAATTCGGCTTATGTTCTTCAAATTACTGTGTTTTAGCATTCGTGATTTCAGTGTGGTGATCGTGATGCCTACAAAACCGAAGATATACTGCTGAGTTGTATACTAGAGACATGAATAAGTTGCCCACCACCTTTGAAAGGCTACTTTGACTGTGATGTACTATCTCTTTCACCAACATTCAGCTTTTATTTCGATATTTATTGGTCATCAAGCCGCGATACATATCTTGCTATCCATGACGAGAACGGACCGAGTGCAATATAGCAGAATACAGTGCTAACTCCGGAAAATCATAGACAGACACTTATTATAGGATATTTGAAACATTGTGCGTCTCTCGTTCTACTTCATTTCAGCTTTTTCCCATCAGGTTTTCGGGTTTCCCCTTCGTCTGCATTTTGTCCGCATACCGAAGATGCTGACAGATAGATTATTGCATCATAAATCAAGCTAAAGGGCAAGAAAAGTGCTCAAATACGTAGCAGCAGTAATATAAGATAGCCAGAGTGTATCATTTACTTTTATTTCATCTTTTGTTATTCAGTGTCTAGAGTTATACCAGTCCATGGTTTTACTCCCTATCACTGATATTGAAAGAAGTGAGGCAATGGAATATTAATAGTATCTGGGCGCAAGAAAGGGGTTATGTACATGGTAATAAGCAACAATAGTCGCTCTAAGTATTTCTGCTGCTCAATTTCTGGTTTTATTAGTTATTTGGTGGATTCGCGCCAACGTCTGCTATGCTTAGAGAACATGTTAGTGTGGCTATCGAGAACATCATATAATTGTACAGCAAAAGTTGATAGAATGTACAATTGTACCTGGGCGGATGTACTGAGCGCCTTTTCTCAGTTGAATTCAACTTTTCTTGGGTTTTAGTTCGGGTAAGGAAGACTCTGAGTTCTCCCTCTCAACCCATAATACCTACGGAGCGGGAAATTCGGTAATAGTCGAATCCTGTGACAAGAGGAAGCTGTTATATACATACCCATGACATTTATGAAGTTATGAAGCTTCTTATATCTCTTACATTCAGCTTTTATTACTCAGATTATCGAATTATGCTAGCATTTCCATAGACTAATTTCATGGCACTGGCTGATCAGACAAGTGGGGCAGAAAAGCTGAACAGATGTAGAAAGAAGAACGGAACTTGTAATAGAAGCCATAGTAGACATAACTACATAGTATGGTATCAATTCAAAAGTTGTTATTCAACCGGAAGCGTTCATCTCGATTTCCTATTAATATGAGAAGGGCGCCTACGGGAACCTCAGAGGGAAAGAAGTAATTAATATAGACCAAATGAACTACAATAACTACACAACAGCTTCTCTTTTCCCGTTTTTGTAGTCAAAATCATGTATATAAGTGACATAATCCTCTACAAAAAGTATTGTAATGATAACCAATAATCGTCCACAGTCATTACTCGATATATTGTGATTTAAGCTGAAACGAGGGAGTCTAAAAGGTCCATCTCATTCATAGTAAGCAGTTGATAGCATCTTACCATCAGTTTTGGTCCTCAGTAACTTTTATTCTTGAAATACCTCCTGTTGGGTGAGCTTCGTTGAAGAGAGAAATGACTATATAGGATTATTTCCATTATATGAGCAAAAATTGGGTAAATTGGTCACTTGAGCGTTACACAGCGCCTATGATAGCTAACAGCAATAGCATAACCACTTGTATAAGTCTCTAAAGTTGCCAATTAACAGTCCTGCCATCTCTGTAACATCAATGATGTGATGTTGCAATAGGTCGATCAGTACGACTAAAAGCAGAAAAGAAGAAGGATAAGACGTCCAGAGCGTCTCAGCTAACTCACAAATGCCACTGATTTTCCCTTGCTGCAGTTTAGATGTATTACTGCAACATTTATCTCCTCTAGGAACCTAATAGATTGGCAGCTGTACCATGGACAAGTATAGCGCGAGGAAATGAGGGATAAAAAAGTGAAGAGGAAAAAGACGTAAACTTCACAATGCTCTTGAGAGCTATTAGTAGTTGTTAGTGTACTGTTTATAGCTGCTGGGGTATTTTGCAACATTTATCTCTCCCTTTTAGCATCTTAGATGTAAGGGCGAAATATAGTTGCTGGGAAAATCGAATTACTGACGTCGAAAAGCTGAAATCAAGTAGAATAGGATGATAATGATGTTTTTGATGGTACATAGTCGGTGCTAGACTACTTCCCTCTGCACTTCTTACTATTACATGCTTCTGTTACAGTGACCTCTTCAACCATCATCATGGCAGAGTCAAACATCTTGGGTATTACTCGATAAGTTGCAATACGAAAGTTGAAAAGAAGCAAAACAAGTAGCTCAAGCGAGATAACAAGTGCTAATGGAATGGAATATCAATTTATCATATCTCCTTATCATATCTCCTGTATATGTATCAAGTGTATTCCTCTTTTATAAGACTAAACAACGGTATACTTGATAAATCGAAGACAGAAAGCTGAAAATAAGAAGAGTAGAAGTTCTGGAGCCCTCGAACGAGGAAATAGTGTATAATATGCTATCATAATTAATGATTAGTAAGTAATATTCACACACTTCCCACCCCACTATCAAAACCGCTGGTTGAGATATCAGGGATGACCTGATTAATGATGAAGAAAAGCTGGAATATGTCAGTATAAACAGCTAAAGACAATAGGACAGCTAGTCTTGTACAATTGATTACACTTTTGGCTGCCTGTACCGTGTATTTCTCTCTTCTATCAACTTCATTAATTGAGCACTATAGGTGGGGGTACTTGTAGGAATGTAATAAACAATAGAATAAAAGTGGAAAGTAAGTGAAATCTGCTTTTCATAATGATTAGAACAACTTAAATGAAATAATTCTCAACTTCTGGATAAACTGGCCATTATTAAGTCTCATATCTTTCCCTTCTACCACATATCTGGGTAACAGTAGTGATTTGTTGCAGAAGAAAAGCTGAAATACAAGACGATAAAATACTAGTAAGCTCCAACTAGCTGCTATATTACGTATGGCCATTTTTACTCTTGTAGCCTAAACGTGGTGATGCTTCATTCAGCTCTTCTGTGAATATCAATGCTGGGGTTCCATTTTCACGGATGAAATGTGGGAACAAAGCTGTATTGAAGAGACATAAGAAGTCCCACACATCTCTAGTAGCTGCTAGTAAGTAATTGGCTACTCATTTTGTGATTAGTATACACTACAAGTGTAATTCACTCTTTTCTTCCATGTGAGAAATCAACCGACAGGGATATTTTGATTTGATGGTGAAAAAACAGCAAATGATATAAGAAAAAGCTCTCAAAGTGTTCAGAAAATATACATTGAGCGGTCTGATTCCCTCTTTAGTTGCAGGTATATACCACTGCTATATTTCCTCTTGTTCTGCAAGTATCAGAGGATGAGGGGAAATCTAAGAAGTAAGAACTCGATAAAGTAGCGCTTAAAAGTTGATTTGAAGACAGATAAAGTGTTGATGACATTTGTCCAGCCATTATTGTGCGAAAATAACATCTTTGTATGTTTTAATTACAGATCTTTGGTACAACAACGTCCGGTATAAATGCAATGCGTGCTCCGATATACTGTAACTTCAAAACGGGGGAATAAAAGTTGAAACTAAGTAATAAAAGAACTCAACATTCTTATTTATAGCTACTAATAGATTGGTGCAAACTTATCTTGTCTCTGGTATATCCCCATCATCTGTTTATGTTCTGTTCACTAGTCAATGGAGAGATGAAATCACGCATAAGAATAGCTTGGTGTATTGATAAAAGAAAGATGAAATTAAGTAAGATAAGACTTTCAAGACATTGGCTAAGGTAGTGGAATTCATTTGACCTTCACTTCTAGATATAATGACGCCGTTATTTCTGTTGTTTAACATTATCGGAGGATGGGGCTACTGATGTAGGGATAAGTCAAGTAACTAATGAATGCAGATTGAACGGTAGAGAACTGACACGCTCAAAAGTATTAGTGTAACACTGTTAACTTGATAATCTAGCTAGGATGTATCATTGCATCATTTATATCGATTCAGGGAGCCTTGCAAGTCGAACGTTGAATCATCGGCTGACATAGTTCTATTAATGGATGAACAAAAGACGAATTGAAGACTGATAAGAAGACTATTATGCTGCAGCTACCCAATATCAATACTCTGAGTACTATTTACTCCCACTGAGTAGTTTCTCTCTTCCCTTTGTGCAAATAAAATGTGGAAATTGTAGATGTATAGGGGCAACTTGAATAAATGACAGAGAAAGTTGAATTGAAGTAAACAAAAACGCTTACGACATTTGGGATGGTGCATATAGTACCTCTGACTACCTGTGATTGTAATAGATACATACCTCTATTGATTTTACCTCTTTGCTGTCTACATTTAATAGCAAGCAAATATAATGGGTTGGAGTATCTTTTTTGACCCTCAAGACTGTAAATGTGGAAGTATTGATCAAAAGGGACAGTCATTAGAAAAGTATGGTATCACCTTGTAACTCTCTACTAAGGAATGATCACTTCTTACTCAGTTATCATGCATTAGTTCACCAATAAATTCTAACTGTTAAAAATGGAGGATGTACCTCTTCCATAAATATCGTGGATGGATAAGAGAATCATCCATACGTAAATCTCAATATAGAGGGTACAAGTTCAGTAGCATGAATTTGTATAAGAGAACGGAAAAGGTCCAAGAACGCCCACAATAGGCTGGATGGGACCCGTGGTCGTTTCCTCTTGTCCCTAGTACACGATATACCTGTGTTTCGCTCTGTCATGCCCTTGACGCTTCTCTCAGCTCTGTGCACTTCCCCCTCATTCAATCAAATGACTCGATCTTCCCTTAATCGAATCAATCACTCAGATGTTCTGCTCGCCAGAACTCTTCCAAAACGCATCTCATAAAAGTCATCCTGAGTAGCTCTTAACATCCATAGCTTTGTTTGTTACCCTCTTAAAAGCTCACTCGTCCAGTCCACATATCCTTGTACATGATGAAATCGCTCACCAGAGAATACAGAGGATATTTGAAAGTAGCTGGCTTATTTTTTTCAAAGAAAAAGTGGCCAACCCACGCAAACCCATATCCAGCCGGTCCTAGCGCCAGCAGAAACTTGTACTTGCCTGTAGATAGAGCATAAGCAATGATGGCCAGAACAAGACTGGTGCCTGTGAAATGGAGCCGTCTACAGATGTTGTTAGAGTGCTCCGACAGGTAGTAAGGGTAGAACTCCTTGAGCGAGTTAAAAGGGCCAGGTGTGGAGGTGGTAGAAGTAGTAGTAGCTGTTTTTTCGGTCATTTTGAAGATAACAATGTGAAGTGGAACAAGTTGAGTTGAAAGATGGAGATAAGATTTGTGGGGTAGCGATGCGGAAGATGTGGCGCATATAATTCAGGCTATCGAACGAGGAAAAATTGCATGAAACACAGAGATGGTTGAAGTACACCTTAATAGCAAGATTTGAGGCTTTCAGCTCAATTGATTAATTGTTAGTGGCAATAAATACATCCTCGTAAAGTCGCGATATGCACGTGAAAGTGCTAAATGGAACCTAAGTGGGAAGAAGCAGGAATAACGGTATAACTTGCTAAACTGAATATAAACAGTGCTGGAACAGGTATGGTATGGCATCAATTGCAATACATGTCTATCTCTGTTGCTCTTGCTACCTCACAATAGTCTTTTATCGTGATATTGGACACTTTCAAACTGGCTCAACTATGCACGGAGAAGCCCAAGTAATTTTTAAGTATAGCCTCAACTATTTAAAATCTGTCGCGAATGCATTCTTGCAACCCTGACATTGAAGGAAAACAGGAACATGTCATAACCATTCTTTACGGTTCATAAAGTATTCCCATCTATTCATTCCACGTACATGATTCTTCAAACTCTTCTTTTGTTTGAGAGCCTGTGTGATTTTTAGATAGGGGTATTTGGATACTGGATGATCTGCAATCACCGAATCGAAGAACTAACAGGCTGTGCGATAGAGTAAGTGAAATGTACACCAAGCCCATTACTATCCCTTCTTCACTGTCGATTTCGCAAATAATCTCTTCAGTTGAAGGTATCCGTTTTCGTGTGTTGGCCTGTTAGTCATTTAGAGAATTCAAAGGAACCCAGTGGAGACTGATACTCAATCAATGTATAACTTGAATTTGTTAGAAATTGCCAACTTATCATGTATTTCTTTAAAAGACAAAAGAGGGTGTGTTCACCCCATACCGATTTCAAGTGTAACTTTCTACGTCTTATTTTGAAGACAATGAAGCTCGGAAATCAATGGCAACTTCTTAACGAGTATGCGCAGACTACCTAGTATGAGAACCGAAGTCCTGAACCCCGCTAATCTCTCTAAAAGGCATATATCTAAATCTGTGCTCTTTTCCAGAAGGGTCTAATTCTAGGGGAACACTAAAACACCTCCGAAACGCCATCACGAAGGACAAACGCTTCATCAGTGTATCAATGAAGGTCCATGTACCTACTTCCGGCCACTTCCCATCACTTCTGAATGTCAAAACTGCCAAAAACATCACATTTCACATTTCGCGAAGGCCGGGTAACCCCTATTTTCGAACTTCAAACATCTTCTATAACAGGACCAGAATCAGAAACGAAGAAAGGAGCATACCAGCAGAGTCCTGGAGGGCCAAATGTTTCATAGGTCCCGCTTTCAGGATGATTCCGTTACATTTTTCAAAAATCGCAAAAATCGCAATTTCGCCTGACCCAGGGTCAGAAAAAAATCCCGAAAATGTCGTTTTCTGATGTGCTGACTAAGCAGATATTTCGAATATAATGGGATTTCAGCAGTATGGACAATATATTATGAAACTTCAGAGCCTGGCGACTCCAAAGATACCATCTGATTACCCGTTTAAAATCCCCATTGTACTTTTTTCCTCCAGCAAAGTCGCTCAAAAATTATTTCACCCTCAATTCGGGCTTTTTCGATTTTTTTTATTTTTGAGATTCATGAAAAGCTTAAATTGCTGGGAAGTGCTCAAGTTGTTCAAAGTGGAGAGAAAAAATAAAAAAAGATCAAAAATCGTCGATTTCGAGGAAAGCAGGCTCATTGAGCTCTACAGAGCTAGGGGATGTTGACGCTACCCTTGGATAATCATTTTAGGACTTTTTGGGCCTGCTCTGACAATTCAAGATTCTGTTCTTCATATTTAAAGTTACCCACACATATATGATGAGTCAGCAGAAAGGCTCTTAACTAAAACTGCCGTGAAAACTTTTGCAAATGATGTGGGGAGGTCCAACAAGATACTGAGTGCTGTTCTTGTCTTGGGCGACCTACTAGAGCCCTCACAAGCCTGTTTTGTAAGTACTGGAAAGGGTTTTTGCCTCTCAAAAAGTGTAGAAGTCGGTAAATGTGCCTGTATAGGCTTAATGAAAGTAATTGGAGCTTGGAATAGGCTTATTCAGAGGTTTATCTATCGAGTGGTACTACTTCTATTACTTTAGGTAAGGAATTGCGGATTTTAGTTTTTTTATTTTTTTGGACAAGTTTGAAGGACTTCCGTCATTTCTGAGAAAATAAAGTTTTTGGGACTCCCAAAACAGTAAAAAGTCGAAAAAGGCCTAAACAGCACTTTTCTGAATTCGACATGTGTGGACGGAGGTGTTGCAGTGGTCATAACGAGGAAACGAGCACATCAGGGTGAAATATAGACCTTTTCTACATCTATGCAACTTTCATCTTCTTAGTACGACCCACACTGTTGGTGTTGTGAGCCATGCCCACTTTTCAAAACTCGCATTTTTGGCAGATTTTGTGGGTCTGGGGTCAGGCGGAAACTCGAATTACCAAAAATTGAAAAAATATTTTCCAGTGGATTTATTGTGGGCAGGGATTTAATCAGGGCAGTGTGAGGACCCTGGTGGCGTAATTGGAATTGCTCTGGCCTCGTTATTGGTTGATATATGGGCACTTGAATAGGTGCATCTTTATCATATGGAGAGCTATCTAAGGACAAAAGAAGGGGATTTTGGATACCTTGGTAAACAAATTTCAACTTGTTGGTATCTACTGTAAATAACACAGCAATCCCTAAGATCTATTTTTCTACCTGTCTGCAACTCTTGCAAAATGTTAGTCATATGATGTTGGGGCATGTTCATAATACGCGTTTTAATGGTTCATGTGGGTGCTGTGGGAGACAGAAGGGGAAATACAGTGCTACCAGTACAGTATTACGACAGGATGGACACAAAAGAGCAGCTCAGGCGATCTCTTTCTACATTTCTTTACTTCCAATGGGGCTATTTCAGCGGTAGTGAAAAAGGCACTGCGGTCACTCTGTTCTAGGAATTCACATAAATGCCGTTCTATACGGTGTGTGTATTTTCCTCCAGGCGTTGTGCCCGATAAGGAAATCCGTGTGGCCAAATTATTTGCTTCGTATCACGGTGTCAACATGCATGCATGCGTCGTGGGAAACACGCGTGTGTGTAAACAGTGCGCAAGGCAGAACACGTCCAGGAGAGTGATAGAGAGAACCAATGGAGAAATATTTGATATGAAGCAGATGGCTACTGGTACTGGGTATGAGACAAGGGAAACAAAGAAGGGAAAAATGGCCTATTCATTGACGACATTTCCGTTTGACCGCGGCTTAGAATCTGCACATTGCCACAAAATATGTCCCACTGTTCAGTCAGGAGACCATAACGGAGCCCCTTTCTCGTGATAATTATGGGATTCAATAAAAGATGGCGCGAAGAAGAGAATGAAGATATCAGAAAGACGAAACGGCGAACGAGCTGCTCTACGCGGTTGTCGAAATTTTGTGCCGCCAGAAGCACTGTATAGTATCAGTATCGCGCTCGTACAAGTACAGTACCGGTACGATAATATATGAACAAGAGGGAGAAGTTCATACAAGTACTGAGTACAGTAGGCAGAGATATGTCAACACAATCTACTGTCTCTAAATTGAACTAGAAGGAGACGGTGGACCAATAGACAAGTACGAGTACCAGTACGGCAGATCCATGACACACCATTCAGCCACAATCATTATACTTGTAACACTCGCCCCTACAAGGGTCAATTCTCCACGCGCACTTATTTTTAGTTCACTCATTTTGCCACACGCATCCGAAGATATAAGTCTCCACATTGAACAACCCCACACAATGTGGGATTTTCGTTCATTCTCTCCAAAGCACTATGGAGACTCTTAGCCAGCTCAAAGAACGTCTCAAGGTATTAAAACGTCGCCAGAAATTAAAACGTCTCAAGGAACTAAAACGTCTCAAGAAACGTTCCAAGCAGCTCAAAATCGTTCGGAGCTACAAAACCGAGAAGAGACTTATCAGGCACAAGAATCGTCTCAAGCAGTTCAATTTGGATTCGAACCACAGCCCTGTGAATACACTTGTTGAGCACAGGAAACGTCTTAAGCTGGGCAATTTTGACTGGAGCCGCTTCTATGACAATATCACAAATTCGGAGAAAGCCAAACAGCTCATATGGACGTTTTGGATCTACGGAAATCTTGAACAGATGAGACCTAAAAGGATTGTTAGGTTCATAGTTGGATTATATCTCCGTGATGCTCCAAGGAAACTAAGAACTAGAAAAGACGTCCACAAAAAGGCTTACGCGGTCGTTGTCAGCTGCATCAAGTCTTTAGAGCAAAAACTGCCCGATCTGCCACCCACTGTTCCTCGTTTTTGTACTTTTGAACTTCTCAAAGTGATGCTTCTATCACACAGAAGAAAGGGAGGGGTTTATCCTTACCACTTCCTGGACTGGTCTGAAGAGTCTAAAAAGGTCTACCATTGTCTGGATGCTATGGAAATCGAGGCAGTGAAACCGTTTGTCGTCTTGGAAGAGTATTACCAGGATACTGGTTTTGAGCTGCTGGCAGAACGTTATCCCCATCGCTCTAAAGATGAGTGGAAACTTTTGGGTCGCACGTGGTGGAAAAAAGCAGTGAAGAGATACGGAAAGATACCAATTCCTGATGTTGAAGCACAACATGTGGACCAGTACATGGACTATTTTAAGGAAAGGTTCCCTGGGGCTTACAAACCCAAGTCTTCATTTGCCTTTGTTCATGACCGAATACTTGCTGCGGCCTATGTTCATGAAAACAGATTTAAACTAAATACCCCAAATGCCAATGTCTACAAGCTTCTGGCCTCAAAATTTCCCAAGAGAACTGAATACGGCTGGAAGACTCTCATCACTACAGCTATTTCTCTTCATTTGTTGAAGTTCCCCTTCGAGCAGATTTATGATGACTCAATTTGGACTTCGTTCTACCAATATCGTTCAAAAAATGTGTGATTTATTGTTGAAAGAGGAATACCTCTGTTCTGAGTCACACCATTGTCCATCCCAATATCAGCGTCATTGTATCATTATTAAAAGTAGAACAGAGAAGGTTTTAAAGGAATGCAACTCTAGTGGAAGTAGAGAGTATCCATTGTTACCTGAATATTGTAGATTACGCAGCAATAGAACTAGAGGACATTCGGGGCTGAGTGTTAATGAATGGTTACGTTACTTGTATCTGGTACCGGTAGGTTAAGTAGTAACGTGAGACTCCACAGCTCGACCGTGTTGTTCTTATACAGTGGCAATGTGAAGTATTCAGTGATGTGTCTTCTCATAATATCCTCTCTCCGATCAATCACATTTATAACAATATGTGACCAGTCACCTCTAAAACAACATATAACCACCCATCTGACTATTTTCCCTCTTCATCCCACCATGCCCTCAATCGAAGACCTGCCCAAGATCATCAGCTATTGCATCACTCATAAAGCCACTCTCACAGAGGTTCAAGAAAGACATCACAAGATGTACTGTTCAGGCCCCTACAGCCCTCCCCCTTGATTGATACCGAAGCTATTAATACATTTGATTACATCAAATTTGGAATAGGAGAAGGAGGAGTATTCTTTGGAATCTACTGGACGAGTTTTCTTGGAAGATAAAGCCTCATTAAAACTGATTTTGAAGCTTGGATATCATAAGGCAAATGTACTATGTAGGCACATTATACTGTGATAAATCCGAGGCACATTTGAGGCTGGAGTGTAGTGTCTGAGAGTGCTGGTGGAACTGATTAGCCCCAGCAATCCGCATTGTATCCATAAAAAACAGGTTTAGCAATGACATTTGTGTCAACGATTCGGGCATGTAACAATAATGACCTTCAATAGTATCAGTATCAAAACCTCTAATAATCATGGAACTAAAGTATCATGCAGTTGGAAGCTTCAAGTGGGGCTTGTGACACAAGGATTCAATACATCTACTAGTAGACTGAAGTGGCCTTGTAAGTCGAAAGATTTAGAGATCAGTGTTTATTGTCTTTGATTATCTCTTTTGTACACAAATGAACCGTTTGATGCTGATATTACTGAAAATCCTTGGGGCTACAGATACAACTTGGGGCTGACTTGAATAGTCTTGTAGGGTTTTACAGATATCATGGTACCAGATCAATCTGAGTACCGATCCAAAAATCTTTTGTTGTACACATATCCCATTATCCCCTACTTATCTTGACCTATCGTTTGCCCCTACTGTGTCCTCTCTTTAATAGTCACCAATTCAACTATCCCTAAGTAAATTTAGACTCTCTTCACAAACTATGATCCATCGGGGCCTAACTAGACCGTTTCTAGTATCTTCAAAAGTGGACTTTTCATAGAAAAAAACTACTGAATACCGTTTAATGTGGTACCATAGACCCATTTCCCTTAAAATCTGCCACTGTCTTGCTTTTTGGTCTCTTGGAACTCCGTTAACTTTCCGAATCACTTCAGCTGCAACAAAATACCCACTAACTCTAACTAAACTAGTCCCTCGCAACTAAAACCCTCGTATCACCAAATAGGAGGTCAAAAAGTAGATATACCAGCTCCCCGTAGTCCCTAAACCCCCATGTAATTCACACACCTTCCCTATCTCCTAATTACCTCCCCTATCCCCCACCTACTCTACTCCATTAGTCTTACAAACCACGCGTCGATTATGCACTGAAACTTTTTAGCGTGTTCCAGCCCTGCTGCCCGGATTGGGATAAGCTCTTTGGTAGCAAGTTGACATTTTGCAGCACAGCACCAAGAAGGGGAGAATCGGTAAACTACAAGTCAATCTTTTCACCAGTTCCTTCCTGAATTGATCAAAACTTCTAAGCAATTGTTTTGAGATAAACCGGGCGTCCCAATTACCTTCAATTGGCTTTCTCTTCGACTACCTCTCGTCTAAGACTTGTCTCATCTACAACCATTTTTTTTGAAGTGATTCGTCACCAATCGTCATTATGTTCACACCTCTCAAAGCTGCCTGCGGAGCGTTCATGCTCCATGAGGCTACCGACAACTACATTTTCTCCAACGGTCGTATCCTCGGAGCCTCTTCTATCCTCTATGGAGGTATCAAGGAGCTTCTTACTGACCCCATCAATGCTATCAAAAACTCTGGTTCCGTGCACGTTCTTTTTGGAATGCTGCTCTCATCAGTCTCCACCTATCTCTTCACCCCTATCTTCCTCCCCAACTACGCTTACCATGCCCCCTGGGCTCCTTTTGGAACTTATACTAATCTGATTGCAGGTTTGCTGGTTGGTTTTGGAACTAAACTGGGCTCTGGATGCACCTCAGGCCACATGCTGTGCGGTCTGGCTCGAGGTTCGGAGCGATCTTTTGTCGCTACTGCTACTTTCTCTGCTGTGGCTATGATCACTGCTCGAGTAGTTGGCTCTCTGCCTTCTTGTTACGACTCTGCCGGTCAACAGATTGCTTGCCATACTATCGCTGAGAACTACAGTGCTGAGCTTCCTTACCTGGCCGGTCTTCTAGGTCTTATTATTGTCCTCAGAAATATCATTCCTAAGCTGAACCTCTCTCTCCAGGTTCGAAACACTCTGTCTGCTATTTTCTCTGGCTTTGCTTTTGGAACTGGACTGCTGGTTTCTGGCTTGGCTGCTCCTTCCAAGACTCTGGGTTTCCTGGCTGGAATTCCTCCTAAATTTGATCCTTCTCTGGCTCTCGTTATGCTCTTTGGAGTGCTTCCCAACGCCATTACAGCTTACAAGTCTGGCTACTTCACCAAGGTCAAGCCTTTGCTGTCTGGAAACTTCTCTCTGCCAACCGCTAAGGATGTCACTCCTCGACTGGTCATTGGAGCTGCCATTTTCGGTGTCGGATGGGGCATGGCAGGTATTTGTCCCGGTCCTGGAATTCTTGGATCCTTCCTTGATGGACTGAGGGGTCTGTCTTGGTTGGTGGGATTCGTTCCTGCTTACTACCTTGCCAGTCAGATTTGAACTGAGAAGGTTACATAGAATATACACTCTTCTGAAATGAGCAACTGAGACGTTTGTAGAGTCTTTTTAGTAGGCAGATGTCCTTTAGTCATGGTATGTAGTATGGAGGGTGGAGTTAGACTCAGATTGAACAAGTCTATCACCCCCATTATAAAGCTCACCAGTAGTTCTTCTTCACTTATAATACTTCCATTGTAGTAGTAAATGTGGATAAGGGGACGTCTTGTCTTTAATACCGGTAGAATTCTTGGGCATCCTAGCATGCAAGGAAAAAATCAGCTTCTGAAGAGAAATAAGTTACAGACACCTTTGAAACTGCATTAGAGTATAGTATAGAGGCGTAAGGCTGGTTATTTAGCAATTACCGTCCTCATCTCAGTTGTCCTCATTGATTTATGCTATGTGAAAATGAAATCCATGCGGCCGAGCATAAGATCCCACCAAAAGTGCTTCGAAAGAGAAAATCAAGTTATCCAGTCTTGTATTGTGGAATACAGAAGTCCATAGATAGTATTGGAAGACCTTGTGTAGTTGCGGATTGTGTTCTAGAGATCCTTTCCTCCATTTCTACATTCACGATGAGGTAAATATGACATCATACGTCTTCCTGAGAAAAAACAAAAAATACTCCCTTTGCTGAGAAAAAGAATGTGCCTTCGACCAGATTTGAACTGATGATCTCAGCATTACTAGTGCTGCGCCTTACCACTTGGCCACGAAGGCGGTTTTATTTTTATTCAACTTATCACATTAATTATAAATAATATGAGGGAGCGTAATCCTCGGCCTCCTCGAGCGATTTTAATTGA
>ULGT01000029.1:0-80175 GCA_900519025.1 Yarrowia porcina | reverse complement strand
CTTTGGGAGAAAAAATTTGGCAAAACTTAGAAAAAAGTGTGCATTAACTTGCCAGTTAATGCACTGGGAGTAATGACAGGAGTACAGGATGATACTGATGCTCAACTGATATAAAAGCTGGGATGCCCCGGATCTCGACCCGCCACAAACACACTCACCATGGACAAATCGGGCGTGGAAAAAACCGAATACAGCGGCTCAATCGTCGATCTGCCAAATGAGAGCATGAGCTCGACCCAGAGCGCTTCCTTTGAAGATCACGAAGCCCAAAAAAGCGGAGGACACACCACCAAACGAGCTCTCAAGTCGCGTCACGTGCAACTCATCGCGCTGGGAGGATGTATTGGTACTGGATTGTTTGTGGGCTCTGGAGCCATGTTGTCCAATTCGGGCCCGGCCTCCATCTTCATTGCTTACATCATCATGTCTTTTGTCATCTATGTGGTCATGAACGCTCTTGGAGAAATGACCACTTACCTGCCCTTGGCGGGAGCAGCTCCTCCCATGTACGTGAACCGGTTTGTGGACGATTCGTTGGCGTTTGCTTGTGGCTGGAACTACTGGTACGCCTATGCTATTCTTGTGGCTTCCGAGGTCACTGCTGCGTCTATTGTGGTCGAGTACTGGACGGATAAAGTGCCTGTGGCCGTGTGGATTACTATCTTTTTGGTGACTATTGTCATTCTGAATATCATCGCCGTGTCCATCTTTGGAGAATGCGAGTTCTGGTTTGCCAGTATCAAAATCCTCGGAATTATCGGTCTCATTATCGTCGGTATCGTCATCTTCTTTGGAGGAGCTCCTACCCACGACAGACTGGGATTCCGGTACTGGAAACACGACGCCTTCAAGGAGTACATTGTCAAGGGCGATTCCGGCCGTTTCTGTGGCTTCTGGAACGCTCTTATCCGATCAGGATTCTCCTTTATTCTGTCACCTGAACTGGTCACTATTTCCGCTGGAGAAACCGAAGCTCCTCGACGAAACATTCCCAAGGCCACCAAACGATTCGCATACCGTCTGATTGCCTTCTACGTGCTTGGATCTCTTGTTATCGGCGTTATCGTGTCTGGAAACGATCCCCGTCTTCTTGGAGCTGTCAACAATGGAGGAGAAGACGCTGCTGCTTCGCCTTTTGTGATCGGTATCCAAAACGCAGGTATCCCCGTTCTCAACCATATCATCAACGCCGTCATCTTGACCTCTGCCTGGTCAGCTGGAAACTCCTTCCTCTACGCCGGCTCTCGAACAATGTACTCTCTTGCTTGCCATGGAGAAGCCCCCGCCATCTTCAAGAGATGCACTCCCAACGGTGTTCCTTACCTCTGTGTGGCTGCTACTGCCGCTGTCGGATGTCTGGCCTACTTGAACGTGTCTTCTGGTTCTGCTGAGGCCTTCACTTGGCTGTCCAACATTTCCACCATTTCCGGTTTCCTCGCCTGGCTGTGTGTTCTTACAGCTATGCTCCGATTCCGAAAAGCCATCTGGTTCAACCACGGCACTTATGACGTGCTTCCTTTCAAGACTCCCTTCCAGCCCTGGTCGACTTGGTTTGTTTTGTTCTTGGTCGCTCTCATGTGTATCACTAACGGTTTTACCGTCTTTGTTGGAGGTTCTTTCACCGGTGCAGACTTTGTAGCTTCCTACATTACTCTGCCTCTGTTTGCCGCCATCTACGTCGGTCATCGATACTTTTACAAGCGAGCTGGTCTCAAGACTCCTTTTGCTAGACCTATTGATGAGATTGATATTACTACGGGTTTGAAGGAGGCTCAGGAAGTGGAGGATATGTTTCCGGAGAGAAAGCCGAGAAATTGGGTGGAAAAGGTGTGGTTTTGGATTGCCTAGACGACGCGCAACGAGCATCTCTACTGAGTCTTCTCTACTGAGCGCAGCGAAGTTGAGAAGCTCAGTGGAGAGCGAGTGCGAGTTGTCTACCATTAACAGCGAGATGACGGAGTGTAGCGAAGTTGTCTGTCAGTACAATTACCGCTCAGCTGTCTCCGCTGTCTAAGGACTCTACCAGGTAGGGGAACCTACACCCCGCAAAATGCGTCTAGGACGTTTATAAGTTATTTATTTATTGCAGTTGAGAGAGGAGATTGTAGTAAGAGTAAGATGGAGAACATCTACAAGTAGAAACGTGATGAGATAAAGAAACTGCTACGGCGTACGCTGTCAGAAGAAGGTCAGGGTGGATATCTACATCTTCAGAGTGTCTCAGTATGTACTGGTACCGTAGGTCACAAGAGCTCTTTTACTTGATCTATACAGGGAGCATCTAGGGGAAGATCAAGATCACCTCCATCTTGAGATATTAGAACGAGATGACTATCTACATTATAGATTGTCTATTCGATAGATTCAAGGCCTCTACTCTACCATCTTTACTCTACCATATTGACGGGATGGATCTTCTAGGAGGGTAGGAGGTGATCAGGGTCATACATACATACAAGTACGTCTTCAGATACCATGTAAAGGTCACGGCTAAGATGAATATAATATAAGTATCTATACCATGGAGTCCTTCACTTCGATGTCTATACTGGTGTTATACTGGGATTCCTCCACTGGTTGTGTTGACCTCTGGATAAAAGATGTGTACCTCATCCCCTTCTTCAACAAGATAACCTACATATAGCTTCTACTTGAGATACGTGGACCTCAACAGATAGGATATTTAATACTTTCCAGTTTTTTTATCATGGTCTCGTCTTCGTTACAGAGGTCTTCCAGAAGCCCTTAGCCAGATTCAGTATGTATCGTTACCGGTACCAGTAGAACTCCTGAAGTACTGACCATCTACTCGGTGAGCCCAATACTTTACCAGGTACTGTACAAGTACTCTACTCCCCATTCTAGAAGCTCTGACAACGGCTCAGTACCTGATCTGCTTCTAGAAGCATTAAAGAAGCTGATCTGTTCTATAGACTCTGTCGTAGGAGGTCTAACAAAGGCACATCAGAGCGCTCGTAACAGCTCCCAAAGTAGCCATGAAGCAACATAAATGACATGTAAGCCATCCACCGAATCAACAAATGCTCCTGTTCATTTCTCTCCCATTTTCAAGAGCAATACTGCTCGGAATGTCATGTTGTCTTGGGTCGATGTCTTAAACAAGGCTAAGATCGTAGCACCTCAGAACATACTGAAGGATGTCATTGTAGAGACCATGTAGACAATAAAAAGAGCCTAGAAAAACTACAACTAGAAGAGCATCCATCTACCCACATATTTTCTCTCATTTCAAGTCTCCCACCTCACGTCCTACCTTCTCAACTCTTCAACCGTAGACCTTCCATAGCCTCCCAACCTAAGACTATCTCTCCCAGAGCTTAGCATCAGTGCTAAGCATGGCAGTCTCAGCCTCAGCTAACACCACAGCCCCTAACCCGCCAAGAACACCTCGCTCAGCCCATTTCTCAACCTGTATCCCTCTCATGACGTCACCGGCAGTGGACGGATCCATCAGAGTTTCTCTTGGGTTTCCCTTGAGTTTCGCCGAGAGCCCAAACTTTTCCTAAGCTCTCCGTCTACTTTTCTGCTGCATTAGTCTAACCTAGACTGTCGATCGTTGCCGAATACCTGCCGAGGCACATTCCAGAGATAACGGGGGGAACAAGTGGCCTGTAACCGAAGAAACGAGTACTAGCGAAGTTGCTGTTCTTCCAACTCTTCTGGTGATAATGGTAGAACAAAAAGTTCTTTTTTTTTGCCCTTGTTCTTTTTCTTTTTCTTTCCTGTTATTTTTCCTTGTCTTCTCCTGCCATTTACTTTCTGCTAGCGCCTCTGAGACAAGGAGCTGCAGCGTAAGACCATACATGTCAGAGGCTGAATACCGCTTAGCGCGAAATTAAAATGGGCGCTATTGTTGACGTATAACGATGTTACATGTCGGAATGCAGGGTTGGCAATAAGAGATATCAGTGACCAGGGTGACGTAGTACCAGAAGAACGAGTACCAAATCGCGTGTTGTAGAGTGACCACCTGCCGTCGGTCGTATCCCTCCTTGCGTACGGCACTCCACTTTGACTTTCATGTCCTGATGTAGCTCAACTCTGTCGACGGCCGGGTAACTGATAACAGATAACTTTATGGCGGGAGGGTAACTGAACCTCAGACCTGGCATCAGACCTGGCATCCGGGTAACTCACAACCTCAGACTGACACTGGGCTCAACCTGACTAAGCAGGCAGTGCAGTTACCCTGCTTTCCCGATTGGGCGTGGTCGCGTGGCGTGCGTTAGTGAGACAAGCGAGATGGACTGGCTGGACCTGACAGAAGTGCGGGGTGGTTGGCAGGGAGAAGCGACAGATACGAGTAGTCTGATTAGTAATCGTTGTTGTCTTGTCATCTTTCGTTTGTGTCGGTTGTCTGTCTGTCGCCTCTGGTCTCTTCTCCCTCTTGTTCCTGCCAACTCCTACTCTATGGTAAACTTCGCCAATCGTTATCATATGCATCTTGGTGAAGGTGGATATCAGGGGGGAAGTGGGTCTTATATAATTCGTGGTTTTTAGGTACAAGGACACAAAAGGGTAAAGATGTTTTTTTGACATTACCATAACCATCATATATACCTTTGCACCCCCCCTCATCTCTTACTGTACACCTTTTTGTAATCATATGACACGTCCTTTCACAGCCCGTGTGGTCCCCATCAACCGTCAACTAAACTTTACTTTGGATGAGAAGACGACAAGACCACCAGTATTGTGAAGTGATATATATATGAGTCTTCAAAACCAAGATATCTCTTCTGATATCTCCGTCTCATCACGTGACTTCACTTTTCCAAAGAATTCCCCTTTTTTTCCTCAATCTCCACGTCACCTCGGTTCTCCCCCTCCCAAACTCTGACGTCAAAGTGAAACTTGCGCACGCTCAACTCTTGTACACCTGCGAATTCCAGGCTCAAGAACCGGCCCCTACAAAAAGAAGAGCATCACCATCAAAAGCTGTATCAACAAGAGAGCAATCACCACCAACAGAACGACATACTCTAGTCACTCTAGTCACTCAACGATACCAACAACACCAACACTCTAGTCACATCACACACACAATGTCACAACCAACATATCCCATGTTTCTGCCCGACGAAAGTCTTGAAATCCGCTCGGATTCGGACAACGAAGAAGACCTGTCCACGTGCTCCAACGTGCCGTCTTCCGCCACGTCGCTGGAGGACGAAAAACTCACCTCCACAAATGACACCCACCATGTCATGCCCGAAGATACAGTCAACCCCAAGGACTTTGTCGACGTGCGGCGCATCATCCACAAAATCTTTCCGCAGTGTGTGTCGTCTGCCAACGACCCCCGGGTCGAAATCGCCCAGCTCAAGGGAGGAATCACAAACATGCTGCTGCTCGTGAGCTACCCTAACCCCGAGCGGGAGGACGCCGACGAGCGAAATCACGTGCTTGTAAGAGCCTATGGAAACGGTACCGGTACAATCATTGACCGAGATCGAGAGCTGGCCACTCATCTTCATCTCCATTCTCATGGTCTGGCTCCTACTCTCTATGCTAGACTCTCCAACGCGCTCATCTACGAGTACATTCCTGGTAAAGCAGTGGAGTACACGGATCTCAGCCGTCCAGAGATTATGAGCGGAGTGGCCAGTCGCCTGGCAGAATGGCACCATAAACTGGACAAGACCAAGATTGAGAGCGAAATGACCCGGCTCAAGGCGCTGGACAAGCCTGGCAAGCAGAGCACGTCGTCACGAGACATTTACGAGCTGCTGGAGGAGTGGATCAACGTGCTGCCTCGAAAGACGGAGGATCAGAAGAAGCGGGTGGAGGACGTGACTGCCGAGCTCAAGTGGATCAAGGAGACAATCTCCGACCAGGGAGGACCGATTGTAGTGGGCCACTGTGATTTGCTCAGTGGAAACATTATTGTTCCTGAAAACTGGACTCCAGCGGAACTCAAGGGCCAGGGCAAGAGTCATCAGAAGCCACTCACGGGATCTCAGGCTGCATTCACAGAGGAAAACATTGGTCACGTGAAGAGCGAAAAGTCGGCGGACCCCAAAAAGCCTGCTGCTGACGGATACGCTCCCTCTACTCTCACCTCGTTCATTGACTACGAGTACTCCATCCCCACTCCTCGAGCATTTGATCTCGCCAACCATTTCATGGAGTGGCAGGGCTTTGATTGTGTGGTTGAGCTCATTCCCGAGCCGTCCACCTCCAATCCGGTCATGAGAGCCTGGGCTGCCCAGTATCTCGAGTCTCTGGCGTACTTTGAGGGCCAGACCCAGCCCACCAAGGTGTCCGAGGACGCTGTGGACTCGCTCATCACCGAGATTGCCACCTGGTGGGGCATGCCTGGCTTTTACTGGGGCATCTGGGCCATTATCCAGGCCACCATTTCCGAAATTGACTTTGATTACGCAGAGTACGCGGAAAAACGGCTGTCCGAGTACTACAAGTGGAAGAAGGGCAGAGAGGAGAAGTAAGGGACAGGAGACGTTTGAATAGGAAAGGAGGAAAAATAGACTACGGTAACTGGATGGATCAAGTGTGAGTGTAGGATGAAACTGTAGTCAGGGAGTGGGTATCACCAAACAGGATATCATCGTAATGGAGTGGCTAGGAGAGTCAATCGTAGACATGAGAAATGATTCTCGAGGTCGAAGGGTGGTTGGAGTGACGAGATGACTGGTGAAGCACTCCTTCAAGAGCTGTTTCGTAAGAGGGTAGTCTGGGTGTATTAAAAGTCGTCCCTTCAAGGTGATGGATGTAGTTTGGTGTATCGTAGAGATGGGAATCCATAGTATACTTGATGAGTGAACGACGATGAATAACGTCGATTTCCAATTCCACGGAATCCAGTCACTCCGAAAGGGTCGATATTGGTTTTCGTACTTACCAGATTTGTCGGCAAGAGATTGGAGTTACTTTTTAGAGATGAGTATGGTGTCATATCTGCTCCGTGGATGATCTTAAGGTGATGTAGTAAAAGTAAAGCTTGAAAGATAATACTCATGGTAGAGGTTTGACAGTAACTGCAGGGGAACACATGTGCTATAGAGTGACATATCTCCGTGGACTTTTGTTATCGTGACGGAGATGATCTTGGAATTGAACTTCTGACAGTAATGAGTGGTACCGACGATAATTCGAAGGGGTCAATCATACAACAGTTCATTAGAGATCTACAGTGGGCTATAGACAGGTCTCATAAGACGATAAAAGTGAAGAATGACAGATAAAAGAAGCGCGTTTCATGGACTAGTGTCAATTGATAATGTAAGATCATGTTCAAGTGCGTATTGGGAATGTCTCAATGCCTCTAAGTCGCCTCTTCAGCCGTGCCTGAAACTTCCTGATTGGGTTTTTCACAATGCAACCCAGTCTTTGTCTGGAGCGTTGAAATGTGCATAGGCGAGAACTAAAAAGGGAGGTTGTGGAACATAAGAGGAACGAGGGATCTGTGGAAGTACACGTGATCGAGGGAGGAGATAATTTCACTCGTTTAGTTCGTGAATTGTTCTCTGGTATCACCTCTAACCCCTCTTTGTTACTCTACAATACACCAAAGCACCCTACTCATGAGGTTTATACTGTCGGACCCGATGATCATAGAGGGTATAGAAAGAGAATTGAACATGGGGCTAAAGGGGAGGGGATGGGTCATAAGATGATCAGTTTAGTGTCAATATACAGAAATTGCGTTTATCAAAAGAAGAGTACTTCTATCTCGTTTTTACGATGTCTACAGAAAGCCATCTGAAGGAAGTATCATACTAAGGCCAAGTATAGAGAACGTAGAGTAAGCGTAAATGTTTCCTTTATAAAGATGAAATGAAAGGAAGCAACTTAGACTTGGGGGGAGATCGAGTATGAAAAAGTGAGTGGATGAACAGGTGGGTCAATTCTTCTAGGAGAGTAATAGAAGGTTTACAGAGTGGATAATCAAAAGTGAAATGAACTAAACAACATAAACAGACGCATATTTGTTCAGAATCATCAATTTCCAGGTACAGAGAGTCGTCCCACCGACAACATTGTCTACACTGTAAAGTACTGGTACTTGTATGTTCATCTTATATCATTTTACTTGTACTTGTATATCACCGTTCTTACTTGTAAGAAGACCCTTATGGAGAGTGGCTAACATAAAGCCAGCTCATTGAATCAACAAAACAGCCAATTCAAGCGTAATTACTATACAGCAAAAAGTACTGTACTTGTATAATATCTCGGCTTTCGAGAATACATCTCGTTAGAAATATCAGCACTCCATGACACCTTTCAATTGGAACTACATAGTTGTAGTGTGCGCTTGTCTATCAATAACGGAGCAGGAGTACTTCTTTCAGACACATCTTCACACTTCAACACAGCATATGCTCCGATCTTTCATCAGTTCAATGAGTACAAGATCCTCTAATCAACTAACAATATGATCCCTGGTACCCTTTCTGCCTACACCCTCCGTATGGGACATCTACACTGTGACCCTACAAGTCCAGCCCATCTCCATCAACCTCTCAACTCACACTCCTCCCTTACACTCAATTGAGCTGCGCCTGCCTTTCTAAAAGTTGTTCTTCCTCTATTCTGTCCACCTACCCATACAGACGGTGTTTTTCCTACTGTAGTAGTTATCCACTCACCAGCTCTCCCCTCATTCAGGCAATCCAACCTTTCGCTTTGCTACTCGGCTGGGGTAATCATTTCAGTATATACATTTAGGCGTGCTCGGTCACCTGCTCGGCGCTCTTCTGAGCCTCCTTCTCGGCAGCCTCCTTCTCGGCCTTGCCCTTGAGTCCCTGCTTGGTCACCTGGTTGTAGATGCCCATGCCGGAGGCAATGAAGCCGCCCATATCGGACAGCTGGGCGGGGACGACCACGGTGTTGCTCTCCTTGGCGAGCTTGCCAAAGGCGTCCACGTACTTTTCGGCCACCGACAGCGAAACAGCGTCGGCTCCTCCCTTGGTGTTGTTGATGGCCTCGGCAACGAACCGAATTCCGTCGGCGGTGGCCTGGGCCCGCATTCGGATCGCCTCGGACTCTCCCTCGGCCCGGTTGATCTGCTCCTGTCGCTTTCCTTCGGATTCGAGAATCTCGGCCCGCTTGGTTCGCTCGGCAGACACCTGTTTGTGCATGGCGTCAAGCACGGTTCGGGGCGGATGAATGTCTCGGATCTCGTACCGCAGACACGTGACTCCCCAGTCCTTGGCGGCCTCGTTGATGGCGGTGGTGATGTTGGTGTTGAGGGACTGTCGTTCTCTGAGCACATGGTCCAGAGTCATCTGGCCAATCTCGGACCGCATGGTGGTCTGGGCCAGCTGAGTAATGGCGTATTCGGCGTCCTCCACGCCATAGGACGCCTTGTATGCGTCGTACACTCGAATGTACAGCACTCCATCCATCTCCAGAGTCACGTTATCACTGGTGATGGCGCTCTGGGAACCCACCTCTACGGCCGTCTCCTTGAGACTCTGCACGTACTGGATCTTGTCGAGAAACGGAATCAAAATGGCGAGTCCGGGGTCCAGAATTCGGTTGAACTTGCCCATTCGCTCCACGATCCACGCCTGTTGCTGGGGCACAAACCGCACAATTGTGTTCATGGGCAGCTGTTTCTGCTGGAAAAAGGACAGCCGTGACGAGTGTCGCAGGGCATTGTGGGCGACACGCACGCTGTGGCGCACCGCTCGATTTGTCGAGTTTTGGAGCATTTTGGAAAGGGTGGGATGCTGTGTTGAACTAGCTGTAGGAGAGCAAGTGGGTGATGTACGAGATGTTGTAGCAGTAGAAGGTAAACTTAATCCAGATTGGTCAGTGATCTAGGGAAGAGGGTATATTGAAACAAAGTAAGGTGGGGGTATGAGTTACGGCAATGGTGAGTGGAAAATTTGATTTTACAAAAGAGAGAAAAAAAAAGCCGCTTTCCTTACTACACCCCCAAACGCCTCTCTCTCATGCACCTTTTGTTGAGGAGCAATGCGCAATCCGTACAGATGGCTTATGTAATCAGAAAAGTGCACACTCTTGCTAATATTAGCTCAATTAAACATTGCCCTTGGACTTGATACGATGCATTGTAGAGGTGAGGAAAGTGAGGAGGTTTGCCACCGCCACTGGGGTCACGTGACAAGTTTGGGTGGCGTCACGTGGTTAAGGGGGAAGTCATGTGATAAAACCGGTAGGAAAGACTAGTTTGTTAGAAATCGTCTTTTTTTATTGTATCGTAATGTTCACTCATGGACTTGGTTGATCTGAAATTATGGTGCTGAAATTAAGGGTGGGAGGAAGTTAGAGGGTGCAAAAAGGTGCGTTTATTGAGGGTTTTTGTAAAGCAAGTGGGGGAGATAAGTATATAGATTTGTTCAAAATCGTACGGGGGGCTGATTTGTGGAAAGAAAATCTCGAAAATGGTTACAATTGGTGTGTTTGATGGATACCAATAAGACCTCATTGTAGACTTCAAGAAAAAACATGTTCCCACCTTAGACTTTGAAGGTTGAAGTCCCAGCTTGAAGGTTGAAGTTGGAGGTGGATTAGAAGTGTTGTAGAAAATGGAATAAATTCGAGAAAAATCTGGGAAAGACGTAGATCCACTATTTGAGCGTTTCAATACATTAATGTCAACTTTTTATTTGAATACATCATCTCTTACCGCTCATAAACTTCTCCTCTTTCCTGTCCTACGCGTAATTAATGTCTTGCTTGACGCGCCTTATACGTGAGCCTACATCGTGAACCTACAGTACAAGTCACTCGAACAACAGCCGTCTCCGTCCCTCCACATGTCACTGGAAGGAACTGTGGACGAGTACGTGGTTCTGTACACTTCTCAGGTGCGGCAGAAGCAGAAAAAATGGCACGACGGAACCGCCAAGTTTCATCATTTCAACCGACTTTTGGTTCTGTATGATGACTCCAATCACAAGATTGATAGCACGTTTTTGGGGCGAGGAAAAGTGCTGGAATTGGGGGAGGAAATGCAGATTGATAACCATCTGGTTTCTTTGGAAGAATTGACAAAAACTACCGTCAGAGATATCTCTTCTATTCATACTAGAGATACTTCTGGAGTGGGTAGTAACAACCCCATTACACCTCGAGTGTTGCATGAAACAACGGTGGTGAGTGTTCCACAACCTACAAAGCAGCTGTCCAATGTTTCCAAACGTCTGAAACTGAGTCTTGCCACTCCTGTGAGAACGTCAAGTACAGGTAAAACAGGTACTTTAGGACCTACCAGATTGGTTCTTGAACAGGTTTCAGAAGTTCCTTTCAGGGCTCCAAGAATGACGAGTTCGAGTCCGCAAACTAGAACCATAAGTCCGGCTCCATACGCTTCTTCTAGTGCTCAAAATCACCCCAGAAGCTCTCCACATACACCTACAAGATGCTACACTTTTGACGACGATCAAGTTGTGGAAACTACTCCTTTGAGAGATCCCTCGTTATCACCGGTTAGGTCACGCATTGGACTCACATCACGTGCTCCTCCTCCACCTCTAGTTTCAGCAGCTCCTAACCCTTTGGCTCCGTTTAAACGTCCTTACCAGACTACTAGAGACTCTCTGGAAGGAATAGAGCCTGCTCCACCTATCGAGTCGGTCACAGTGCGTGCTAGAAGAGCCGGAATGGCTCCTCCTAGGAACGAACAGCATTTGACAGTCAGAGAAGCCCTAACCTGTTCGGCTATAGATCGAAGAAGGAGTGAACTAGATGACTTTGATGCTGAACTGGACGACTACGATGACTTTCCTGAACTAGATGGGTACCCAGAGTTAAGACAGGAGAGAGCACCGTCTCCTAGTTACAGTGAACAAGGTGATTATCCGGGTGACCGACTTTCTTTACCCAACTCCCCTGACCCTAATGAAGACATCTCTGTTAAGGCCGAACCCACATCACCTATCATGGTCAAAGACGAACCAATGTCTCCAGTCTTTGCAGCTCGTAATCGACACAGGTTTGACTCGGATATCGACATTTTATCGCAGCTTCACGTGACTATAGACGACTCTGATGGAGATGAAGGAATGGACTCGTTTGCAAGGACAACAGAAGTGGTTGATTTGGTGTCAGATGGGGAGGACGAGGGTGGAGATGTGCCCATGTCTCCTTTCAATGACAAGGTTGGTGATGACTACGATACATTCCTTAGAGAAGGAACCCTATCTCCCATGTCTCCTATTAGAGGTAAGGGTATGGCAGGTAGAGACGGCACTATGTCCCCCACATCTCCTATTAGAGGTAGAACTACGACTAGAGACAACACCATGTCTCCTCTGTCTCCAGTTAGGAAGAATGTGGCTCATTACAGTGAGAGTTCTCCTGTTAGTAAGAGACGTCAACACCTCACTTCCATGTCTCCTATCAAGAGTAGAGATAACAGTTCTCCTATCAGGCACAGAGATAACAGTTCTCCTGTCAGAAACAGACACAACAGCTCTCTTATATCTCCTATTAGGAACAGAGATGCGGTTCCTGGAGACACCACTTCTCCTATCATGTCTCCTAGAGAAAGAGGCATGTCACCTATTGAAGACTTGAGTTCTCCTGTTAGACCTCGAACTACCATTCCTACCTCAGAACCAAGTTCTCCTCTGTCACCAGCTAATAGGGCACGTGACGTATCTATGGGTGGTGTGAGTTCTCCTATCTCCCCTAGTAGACGAGGAACTACTCATAAGAGCTCTCTTCAGTCACCTTCTCACAAAGCCACTTCTAGTCCCCCTCACTCCCCTGTCCAATCACCTGTTTTATCTCCGTCTCTGTCTTCCACCAACTCACCTAACGAGACTACCAGTACTCGAGTAGACAGTGATACACTAGAGAAGAGTATTCAAGAGGATCTAGACGAGTTGAGCGATGATGAGGTGAACGTGGAGTCTTCAATTGGTCTGACTAAGACCTCTAAGACTTCTACTGAAGAACTTACCCTTACCCACACCAAAGAAACCACCTCAAATCACTCTAATGAACCCCTATTTATCGACTCAGATCCCATTCCTACACCCCAGCTCGCATCTAAAACGTCCAGTTCACTCAATTCGAGTTTCCTAGACAAACTGTTCACGGTTCCGTTCGCTAAACCTGGCTCAATTGACTCCAAGTCAACCAGCACTAAAACTACCAAAACTGCATCCAAGCCCTCCAAGTTTACTATCGCCGAGACAGGTCCCTGGACCAAAGAAACCCTCGAGCTCTTTGCCTGGAGAGGCTGATTATTTATAGCTATTTATTGAAAACATTATGATGATCTGATGAGTCAAAGAGACAACTAAAACTGGCAAGAAAGACAGTCTATGAAGGTGTAAAGATAAGACTGTATCAACAAGTACATCAGACTAATAATACTTGTCTAACTGCTACAACGACTGGTATACCACCCGAGACTACAAGTACACTCTAGTGGGTGTAACAGAAGTTATAGCTAAGAAGTATCTTTACTCAAGACTCGTAGCACTGAACTTGTGGACGTATGTTCTTTACGGATACAACTAAATGTCCAAAAGTGTATTGGTTTCTATCTCAAAGATACGAAGACCAGGTATGTCTAAACTCGTAATACCACCCATCCTCACGTTCAAATCAACTTGCATCCTAATGAAAACAGAGAATGACTTAGAAAGTACATACTTGCACCCGTACTTGTAGCAGTAAAGACAAGGTCTGATATACCTATATTTAAAGTACATATCACCTATGGCCGATAGCTGATAGGTATATGACTCTGCTTGGGTTTGGTTTATGGATGTTCGTCTTGATGGTGCTACCTATACAGTATTGTAGTAATTATATCTTCTGTTATTTTGTTGGTAGGTAATTAGTGTCCACATTTGTTCACTGAAGTGGTCTGAAAGTCCTTACATAAACTAATAATCATATCACAGAAATGATTCTCATCAGCTTGTCATTCCATCAACATGAGATGCTCTTTAACCAAGACATACTGTAGTCCACACACTAGTTGTAGTAGACTGATCAACTTGAAAAGCAGTAATAAGTAGAGAAGCATGTTATACAACCCGCTCTCTATTGAACTTGTATTTGCATTTAACTAATATATTTCATCTTTATAGTCTTGATACGTATCCTACAAGTGACTTTAAGAGCCCTACACCTACAAAGTAGTGACTAACACTCACAACAGAATGTACACTAGAGTGACTACAATAATGAGAAAAACGGGACCAAAATACTCAATCATACTGGGAAAATCATATGGTATCAATTGTTTATCACTTTCCACTCAATAATTCTCACTTCCCAGTTTCATCATTTTCGTGGACCTTGACCCATCAAAAATAGCCTAAGATGGGCACCTCCAAATATCATCCATCCGCTCTACAGGCTGAAGAAAGAGAGCTATAGCAATAATAAATAATGCAAACTGTTTGTGGAGCTCGTATCTATCTATAAAATTTGCTCTTTTCCCGATTACTCCTCTAGATCCAGTTTTTATTACCACGTTCAGTGCTGTATACGCCTTTTTACCTATTTCTCTTCTAGTCCCAAAAACCAACTTTTTAGAAATTGGAAGTTTTGGGAAATTTCTCAAAAAGTCCAAACTAAGGGTAAACTTGGTTTGGGAGGATTTAGATGGAGGATAAATCGATGTAGAAGAGGTGCAAATGTGAAAATAAGAGTGGCTTTGGAATGGGGCACTCAAGGAGATTCTAATGGTGCTGCTCAAATTCGCCTTGGAGCGTTTTTGAGAAATAATGTGCTTAGTCAGCAAGGAATTTTCGCCCAAAATCCTGACATTTTCCTGGGTGAGTATAAGGGATTTTTGAAGACTCGAAAAAAGAAAGGAAAAAGTGCGGAGGCTAATGGGAGTGATAGCGGCGACTCGTAGGAGTCTAGTAATGTATCTTTTTCTCCCATATTACGTTCAGTACAGCTTCAAGGGGAGTTTGAAGTTTCTATACCAGGACAAAACAGTCATATTGGGCTAGGAATTGAGAATTCGAGGTTAAGAAGTTGACAGTTGAGATGAGGCGGTTGAAGCCATCATTTTGGTACCAATATTGCCATACAATAAGGTGTTTTTGGAGTAGTTCATGTATACAGTTAACCATTGGCCACCGTGATATATGGACGGAGTATATAGATATCAATGAGTCATTATATAGAGCACTTGTTTGGATATGCCATTGTTTCCTACTAATAAATCTTGAACCTATGAATACTCATATGACTACAAATCTACCATGGTAGATATTATAAGTGAGCTACAAGTACCGGCACACGGTAGCCCTCCGCGAACATACACTCCTAATGAAACTGATAGTATTGGAGGAATGTACTTGTAAATGTGTATGAAGTCTCCTGAAGGCTACCAGTTGGTTGGACGAATCATTCCCATCTGGGATAAACTGTCTCTTTGTCAAGAACGACCTTGCTCTTTGAACAGATTGACTACTCCGTACTACCCTGTGGAAAAGAAGGGGCTCTACCATATAACTACCGGGACCGGTAGTAGGAAGTTTTCATACTTGTAGACGCTCGTACTTGTAGATACACTTACACCCAAGCTCTGAATGATTTGGAATATATTGGCACCATTAATGGAAGTAAATCAACAGTTGTTTTTTTCTCAGGATGCATTACAGTATAGCCATATACCTACCTGGTAGTGTGCCGGTTATTGGCTTTGGGGAAAGCTGCCATGAACCAGATAGCTGTGATCAAGTAGCTACACCAATTGCCAGCTAATAAATACTGGTACGGTATGTAGGAAGCATATTCTGGTGAGGCAGAGAAGGGGGTAGGTATCATAAGGGTGACCAACACTTTCTTATGGGTGATACTCATTGGTGAGACCTAGAGTGAACAACTATGGAAGGTAAAGAACAGTAGCTTATGGAGGTGTTCAGAACAGGACATTAAACATCCCAAGACAAGACAAAAGACATCCGAAAAGAAGACATCAGAACGATCCAAACACAGCCCACATTCAAATGTTCATGTCATTGGAATGAGGTGTAGTGAGTCGCTTTCTGTATGTCATGCTTCGGGTATGTTCAATATCTGTCTCTTGGGTCATTTAAGTCCCATAATTGGGAGTGTCCCGTCATCCTTAAAGCCTCCTTATCCTGTTATAGTCTCTTGAGAATGTAGACTAAAGGAGTCATAACCTATTGAACAGGACACTGGAAGTCATCAATGGCGACATTATCAAGTGCAATGACAATTGACGTCACTAACGAATATCCAGGTTCAATTGAGTCACATATGCCCACTCACAGCAGACATACCTCCAGTCAACTTGATTATCTCCCCTAGACCTCAAGTCACCTACGGCTGACTCACTCACCTAAGGCTGACTCACTCACCTCTCACCTTTCCCATTGGCCCCTTACCAACTGACTAACAGCCTCTTTAGTCACTTGCCACTGGTATGCGACATGACCTATGTCATATCTATCCTCCTATAACAACCAACACATCTCCTTCTCTTCCTGTCATACTCACATCATAGTAAACAACATAAGGTAAAGAGCAGTACCGGTAGCTTAAGGAAGTGTACAGAATAACTCGAAATAATCGGGGTTGTATATTTACTGAGTGGTGTAAGTGTGGTCGCTGTGACAGTGCAATCATCAAATAAATGAATCAAACTATTTACATATGTACATGGGCTTAACTCCTGCCCTTGGTTTTCCTTCCCGGTCGACCGTATGCTTTTTCTGAGGGGGGCTCCTCCAGCCGTTTTCTCTTTAGTTCGTTTTCCTCCTAAATTGTTCATGCTCCATCTTTCTCTTTCCCCTTCTCTTCTGGCCTCTCGTCTTCTTTTCCCTCTTTTATTCCTTTTGTTCATCTCTTAATTCTCTGGTCATCGCTCATTTCCTCCCTAGTCAGTACTCACAACGACCCTACTAGCTAGCCGTTTCGTCGCCTTTTTCGACACAAACTCTCTAAACACACGTGACTCCAACTGCGGCTTACTCTGCTCCTCTTCTACCTCCTCCTTTTGAGCTCCTGGAGGTCTGGGGATCAATCCAGCCAAGGCACTTTCTGCTCGTTTCTTCTTCTTTTGAAACACGCCTTTGGATTCGGCAGAACCGATGAATTTGTCAGCATGTTTCGCCCGTTCGCCAGCATAGTAAAGGTACGAACAATACGTCTTGACTCCGTTAATGAAATGCGTTTCGGAAAAGTTTTCGTTGACGGTTCCTGGCTCATCTGAGGGGCTGCCCATAGGCAAGATAAGAACATTGGTATTGAGGGTTTTTTCCAGCAAAGAAGCGGCAGCAGAGGTACCTCCTTCTCTTACGTAAGCAGGATGTCTATGCCACGCCGAAGAGATGGCCTTTGAAGCAGCTTCGTAGTTCCAATGGTCTCTGGAAGACAACCACCAGGGGTACTTGTACATGCATCTAATGTACATTTCCGTGTTTGTGTCTAGAGACTTGTGTAGAGTTGAAAAGTAGTTTTTGACGAGCCGGTCAATAGCCGTCTCTTCCATATTGGGCACTGTCTTGAGCGAAAAACGGGCAGTGGCGTGTTTGGGGATACTTGTCTCGAAATCTTCTTCAGGCACAAAACCAGACTTGATAGAGGTGATGGTGACTGAAGGTTCTCTCCAGATACTTTGTAGAGCTTCTACCTGATCATGTGACTTGATTTCAGACACTCCAAGTTCTTTTTTCACCTTTTTCGCGTCAAAATCAAGAGGACTGATATCTCGAGATTCTTTGGCACAAACATCCGCCACAAACTGCGATAAACTTGGCGAAATTTTCGGGAAAAGAGTATTTTGATCGGGACTCGTCAAATTCGACATGAGATACATGAGATCCATCATTGGTTCACGTACTAATCCACCATAAAGTCCCGAATCTAGTCTCTTATCTCCTCCCTTGATGTTAAGGTAGTAATTATGAACTCCTCTCTGTCCATAAATAATAGACGGTTGTCCATCATTAATCCACTGTCCCTGAGACACTACCACCGCGTCAATGTCTCTGAAAAAGTCCGTTTTCCATGCAGAAATACAGTTCTCCAAACTGCTGTTTCCTAGTTCTCCTAGAGGATCCACGACAAACTTGACATTGACACTGGGTTCAATTCCTTGGTCTCGCATGGCTGCCAAAGCACATAACCATCCAGCTAGTGCAGATTTCGTCACCACTCCTCGTCCAATCAACTTGCCCTCTTTTCGGCCCATTTGAAGAGGATCATACGTCCATCCTCCTTCGGCAATACCCAGAGTATCATACTGAAGATGGACGAGAACGGTGGGTTTATTAGGGTCCGGTCTTTTGGGTCTAGCAAACACAAACGGAGGATGATCATCAGCTTTCCCAAAAAGTGTCGAATCAAAAGAGGCCTTGAAAGACTGATATCCCAGGAAATCAAACTGAGCCTTGAGCAAATTGGCGAAATCATGGAACTGAAACCGAGCTTTGCCTTTCTTTTTGTACCATAAACTGGCTACAACGCCATGACTCACGTAATCTCGAACCACAGACACGTAGTCGTCAGCTTTGCTTTCAATATGGATATGTAGATCGTCCAATTCTTTACTGTTGCGAAAACAGGGCTTACCAGAATTCTCGTTGTCTGAAGGATATGGCCAATAAACAGACTTTGTACTTCTTTCATCAACAGATAACTGGGCAAACCGATCCTTGAACATTTCGCCTTTATCATCGGGAGAAGGAGGGTATACTGGTCTTCCTAGATTTTTCGCCTTTAGAGCTGCCAGACGGTTGGCACGGGTAGGATCAACATAATCTTCCTGAGGTTGTCCAAAGTAGAACGCTTTTTTGTCAAACGAAGTTCCGGAGTCGGACCAGTCATTGGTAGTACTTTCTCTCATATCACTCCTGACGTTTCTTTCACTTTTTCTATCACTTCTGACGTTTCTCGAGTCTCTTCCTCCACTTCTCCCCCCTCTGGTATAACCTTCTCTGGTATCATAATCACCTCTTCTACCACTCTTGTCTTTCTCCCCCTCTGTCCCAATCTGACCAGTCAAAAACACATCTCCTCCTTTGTCTGAACTTTCCTCCGTCAAAAACAAATAATCGTCTGTATCTGGACTCCTCATTTTCGCATCAGATTTTCTCCTCACTCCATCCTTGCCTCTTCTTTTTTGACCAGGCAAAATTCCATAACTCTGGTAGTTTTGTTTCGGCGCTTTTTTCGACGTTTTGCCTCGCGAACCAGCCAAAACAGCACAAGACGAGAAATTGCAAGTGCTCAACCGAACAGCAACAATTCGCCCCACTCCAGCTCGTATCATGGTGTGTGTGGAAGATACGAGATCAAAAAAAATAAGATCATGCGAGAATATGCAAATCGATACCCTAACCCTGGAAATGAAAAAAACGAAGTATAGAGGCTGTAAGGAGGAAAGAGGCTGATATAACAGCATCAGGATGATTAAGAACATGATATTAGTCGTTTAGACTCCTCTCCATACTTTCATATTTGTCAGAAAAGCCGCATTTTAATTATTATTTTTATTTTAGGTTTACGGTCACGTGACTCTCCCTTCCGCCTCTACCACTTCAGACCATTTTCGGGAAACGCCCCCTCGATAGCCGAGCGGTCAACCTTCCGATATAGTGTAGGGGTTATCACTTCCGCCTTTCACGCGGAGAACCCGGGTTCGATTCCCGGTATCGGAGTTTGTTTTTGCCAAATACCGACTGCGTGGTTTTTATTTTTGGTGTAGGTGGTGGGTAACTTGGTAGGAGATGATCTACGGGTGAGAAGGAAGGTGTATTGGGAGTTTTGTTTTGGCTCATGGTGGGGAAGGTATTCTTGCCTAAAGAGTGAGACAGTGGGGAAGGGGGGTGGGAGTGTAATTACTGTTATTACTGTAAAAGTAGCCGTTTTTGACCTGATATTCAAACTAAGACGCCCCATAATAAGTGACTGACAAATTTTGGAGTCTTTTGGTCTATTACTGGTGGAGTTAAGGGGGTTCCATTTCTCATCTCTTCTCCCTTTAGACTTGGTCAGAATATAGATGAGAGTGGTCAAGTCGAACAGTCAGATCGGGGGTCCCAGTAGAGCTAGAGGATTTCCAAGAGTACCATTAGATATCCAGCAGTCACAGCTCTGTTATGGTTAAATAAAAACCAATGGTTATCACACAAGAAGTTGAGATAGTTACCTCCTTACAGCTTGGTATCTTACTGTTGGGACTTACCTTCACAGTCAAAAAGACTTGGCCGAAATACACAACATAAAACTCTTAAGATGAGAAGTGATCAATCGGATGGATAAGAAGAACAAAGCATTCAATCCAAAGGTCACTCATCCAAGCGAGTTGTACGGGGCTTAACGTACCTATTAATAATGATATATATTATATGGGCAGCAATATGATAATTATATAGGAATATGATCATGTACTCTCAACTGAGAAGTATCCATACAGGAAGTACACCTTAGAGTAAGTACCCTTCAAGTGAGTATACCCTCATTACACTCTCTCTTAACAAAAATTCTCCTCTCAAAGTGAGTACTTTTCACTACAAAGTGGTGTTCTTCTCATAAGAATGACGCTGTTCTAGTAATACTCTCACAGTAATACTCTCACAGTAATACTCTCTTAAGAACATTGATCTCATGGGAATAAATACTCCTATGGTACACTCTTGAGTAAGGGTCACTTCTCCCATTGAAGTACAAGTAGTCCTCCCTGGGGATAGTAGTAGCTCCGAGTAACACCTTCAAGAGAGTCATAATCTGATGATAAACGAGCACCCTCTCGTAAAGTGATGCTCTCAAGTGAAAACCACATCTTCAAATGAGTCCTCGAGTGACTAATACTCTGTCCCAAGAACTATGTTTCAAGTGAGTATACTCTCTTAGGAGAGGTGATAGTAATACCATCAAATGAGTAACACTTGAGTGAGTAATACCCTCAAACGTACTTTTTTCAAGTAGTACTCTTCTCTCTACTTCTCCACAACCCTCCCTTCTCTCACACCCCCAAAGCACTCCATACAGATCTACCAGTTAGATAGAAGACTACAAACATCGTTCCAGTTACTATCCTCTAATAAACAATTAATCAATTAACATAATCCTCCTTTCCTTCCTATTATTGTCCTTCTCAATGTCCTCCTCATATCCTCCCCATATCCTCCTTCTCTATCTCATATTCCTGAAAGAAGACCTCCTCAAAGTCTTCACCTGCGGCATGGCTCGCAGCGACGAGTCTCTTCGAGGATACGCCGCCGTGACCGTCTTGTGCCGCTCCATATCCAACCGAGCGTCGGCGCTCAGTTCGTCTCCTGACGCCGAGTTTGCTTCTCCGTCGTCCAGCAGAAAGTCGGGCGACCGGGTCAGCAGGTACCGCAGCGACGAGTACCAGATATTGTGCCGTTGACGGGTGGGACACGTGACCTTGATGACTCTGTCGGGCGTACCGATCAGCAGACTCTTGTGGAAGAGTCCGGGAGGTAGAGGGTTGTCGTCTTCCTCAGAAACAACCGACGTGATAGGTACAGACTTCACCTTGCCAGCCTTGACGTCAGCAGAAGGGTTTTCCACAGACCAGTACAGCGTCAGAGTGTAGGGATGGACCCAAAAGTACCGCTGGTGTCTGTTTTCCGAGATGCCCGAGACTGAGCCAAACCGCCGCGTGTACTTGAACAGGTACTCGCCAATCATGGTCTGCGTCACCACGGCAATCATGTTCTTGTCGTTGAACGAAGCGTTGGAAGCAATGGTGGCGTTGGACATGAGCAGCGACGAAGGAGACTCGGTGAGTCCTCTCTGGGGCGTGTGGGGCGTCTGGTTGGTGTGTGTGCTCTGGGGCGACTCGTAGACGGCTCTTCGGAACGAGCTGGGGGCGGGAACGGTGGTCTGACGTGTGAAACTGGACGTGGTGATGGCTGGGGGGCCCATAAGTCCAGGAGTGGACGGGGTGATTGTCTGAGCAGAAGTGGGCTGTTGAGCATCAGAGTACCGAGACAGATGGGAAGCGACAGACGACTCTCGAGACATGGACGTGCCTCGAGGAGAGTGCATCTCGATAGCTTCCTTGGCAGCTGCAATGGGCAGAGAGCTGTAGACAGACGATCGGGTAGAAGAGCTGTCGTGAAGCTGCTGTCGAGGCGTAGAAGCATGAGAAGCCACCGACTGGTAACTCTGGGCAATGGGGACCTCCTTAGGCTGCTGCTGCTGCTGCTGAAGACGAGCCATCTCGTTGGATGTAAGGACGACAAGTCCGTATCGAGCAGCTAGATCTCTCACCTGGCTGGCAGAGGGGTTCTGACCAGCAACCAGCTTGGTATAAGTGGCTGAAGGGAGAGTCACCAGACCATGGTTCTTGGCATGGCTCTCAATATCCTGTTTGGACAGATCCTGCTGAACAAGAACAGGCTCAGGTCGATGAGCAGCAAGACGTTCAAGCTCCTTGTACTTGTCAACGGAGAGAGTGACAAGACCCAGAGTAGAAGCCTTGTGTTCGATTTCCTCCGCAGACATGGGCGCTGTAGAGTCACGTGTGATGTCACGTGTAGAGTCACGTGCGAGATCACGTGTTTCCCCAACCTCCTCCTGGTCATGAACTGACTGTCGATGAGCCTTGATTTGCAGCTCAGAGTACTGTCCAAAGGGCACAGCAACAAAACCACGGGCCTTGGCGCGTTCTCGAATCTCCTCGTCCGAGGGGTTGGCCAGGGAATGGTACTCGGCATGTGGAACAGGGGTGAATCCCAGCTGTTTGGCCTGGGTATGGAAATCCACCGAAGGAGTGGCTTCCTCAAATCCAGTAGGCAAGTCTCGGGTGACTTCGACTTCTCGAACGACTTCCACGGGGACCTCAACAGGTACTTCCTTGATGACTTCCTTAACAACTTCAACGGGGACCTGGACCTCCTTGATGACTTCAACAGGCACCTCCTTAATGACCTCAACGGGAACCTCCACCTCCTTGATCACTTCCTTGATCACCTCGACGGGGACCTCCTTCACCACCTCCACCTCTCGGACTACCTCCACAGGCACCTCCTTGATCACCTCTCTGATCACCTCCTTCTCCACGGGCACTTCTCGTACCACCTCCTTCTCCACTTCCCTCACCTTATCCTTCTGGGCAAACGGCACCACTGCCAGTCCAAGACCAGCAGCAATAGCGCCTAGAGACTCGAAAGAATGCTTCTCCTCGGGCTTAGGCTTGGCCTCCTCCTCCTGCTTGGCAGTAACAAAAGCAGACATTTGCTCAAACTCATTCTTGTTGACAGTCACACATCCATGAGCAGCTGCAAGGACAGCAACTTGCTGTAAATCAGGCGATCGAGCAAGAGCCAGAGACTTTTCATGCGACTCAGCGAGCGCTTGGGTTTCAGACAAAGTCGTCTTGGCCTCGGTTAACTCACTCTGAGCAGCCATCGCCGCCTGCTGCGCCTCCTGAGCAGCCTGCTGGGCGGCAGACAACTCTTTCTTGACAATACCAACCTCCTTGACTTCCTCCTCACTCACAACAACAAGACCAACCTTGGAAGCCATCTCTCTAACATCCTCTTCCTGTGGCGACTCTGCAATTCGTTTCAGCTGAGTAATGTACGTCACAGGAACTGCCTCCAGACCTAGCTCTGCAGCCTGAGCAGCAACCTCCTCCTTTGTAGCCACATGGGGAGCATTCTCCACAGCAACAGACGTTCTGCTGCCTCGTCGAGCTCCCGAAAAGTCCTTCTTTCCTTCCTCAGACACTACCAGACCCAGAGAAGCAGCATCAGCCACCACTCGCTCCTTGGTAAGAGGAGCAGCCTTCTTCAAAATACCCTTGTACTCTTCCTGGGGGATAGCCACCAGTCCAAACTCCTTGGCAGACTTGAAAACATCGCCCTTGGTAGGAGCATACTCCTTCTGGTTATCCACCAGCCGCTTGTACTCTTCGGAAGAGACAGGAACGAATCCAAGAGTCTTGACGGAATCCATAATCTTTTCCCGCTGTTTCTGCGACTTTTCTTCCTTGATAAGATCCTCGAAATGGTTTCTCTTTTCGAGAACAGAGGAAAGACGCTTGGAAGAGGTGATGGAGGAGACAGAAGTGTTGCCAACATCTTCAGTAGAAACATCATGCTCAGAAAGAATCTGGTTGTACTCATCCTTGGTGAGGGGGACGAGGCCGACACTCTTGGCAAGGGTTTGAACCTCAGCAACTGTAGGATGGTACACCTTTCGTCGTAGCTGCTCCAGTTCTCCCACAGCAATGAGAGATAGACCAGAAGAAGCAGCAAACTGAGCCACAGTATCCTTGTTAACCTGGCTGGATTTGAGGGTGGAAAGGTCGTCGGCAGAAATCACGTGATGGCCATGTTTCTCAGCATGCTTAGTCACCTCGGAAACATCAGGAGAAAGCAACTTGGAATGCTCCTCAGAAGTAAGAGCAACAAGACCAGCATTGGCAACGTGCTGGTCAAGCAAATCACGTGACGGGTTATCTGCACGTGACTGCAAATCAGCCAATTCGTCAGCCTTGACCAGAGAAAGTCCATTGGTCTTGGTGTACTCTTCAACAGAGTTGGCCTTGAGAGCATCCAGAGTCTTGGAAGGCACCATCACGTGACCATGGCTCTTGACATGAGTCTCCAATGTATCAAACGGAACATTCTCATAGTTTCTCAATGAGGACAGTTCCTTGGAAGGCACAAACACCAAATCCTTGCTCTTGGCATACGTCTCATGATGACTATCCTTGAGCTCCTTCAACTCCTCCGAAGGAACCATAACAAGACCCTTATTAGAAGTGTAGGTCTCGTGGTGGTTGTCCTTGAGCTCGTTGAGATCAGATTCAGGCACCAGAATCAGGTTATGAGCCTTGGCATAGGTGTCGTACTGTTTATCTCGTAGCTCAGCAAGCTCATCGTCCTTGATCAAAGACAGGTTATGAGTCTTTGCATAAACGTCATACTTGGCCTGTTTGAGCTCAGCCAGATCGGTTTCAGGCACAAGAACAGCTCCCAGAGTCTTTGCACGTGACTCAAGCTCCTCCTCAGAAGGACACTCGGCCTGTCGCTTGAGTTCGTCGTAGTCAGACTGAACAACCGCCACCAGACCCAGTTTTCGAGCACGTGACTCGATATCCTCCGTTGACAAAGGAGCAGACAGCTTCTCGAATTCCTTCTCAGGCACAATCACGTGACCCTGAGCCCCAGCTCCCTCCTTGAGTTCAGCCAGGGTAGGTTCGGCGACCTTTCTGGACAACTCCTTATGAGTCTTCTTTTCCACCAGAACCAAACCCAAACCCTTGGCAGTCTTCTCCACCGTTTCTCTAGATGGTTCCTCGGCCTCCTTCTTCAGTTCTCCAAGTTCAGACTGTGGAATAACAGCCATGGACAGAGCAGCTGCTGCAGTAGTCACCTCAACAATGGTAGGAGAGGTAGCTCGTCGTTCCAGAGCCTCCAGTTCTTCAGAAGGAACCACAGACAGACCCAGGTTGGAAGCAGCATCGACTACTTCGTCTCTAGACGGCTCAGAAGCCTTTCGAACAAGAACATTGTAGTCCTTCTGGTCCGTAGCAACAAGACCGTGTTTAGCAGCATGCTCCAAGATATGCTCCTTGGAAGGAGAGTTTGCCTTGGAGTTGAGAGCTGCCAAGTCAGCCAGAGCAAGAACTCCGAGTCCATGGGAAACAGCGTGTCGTCTAACATCCTTTTCAACCGGTCGAGCAAGAGCCTCATGTTCATCGGGGGTCATAAGAACCATATTGGCAGCCTTGGAGTGAGTATGGAGCTCATCCAAAGAAGGAGTGTACTCTGTAGGTCGAGCCAGCAACTCCTTATGCTCAGTAGCAGGCACCAAAACATCTCCATTCTTCTCAGCCAGTTTCACAAGCTGATCCTTGGAAGGAGCCTTGAGCTGCTCATACTCCTTTTCAGTCAGAGCAACAAGACCAAGCCGAGCAGCCTGGGTAAGAAGCTGCTGCTCAGATGGAGTCACCAGGGACTCATACTCGGCAGTATCAACCAAAGACAAACCCTTGGAAGCAGCCTCAGTCTTGAGAACATCAACAGGAGGGTGCTCCAGCTTCTCAAACTCGGATTTGGAAATAACAACCGAGTCCAACGATCTGGCATGCTTGGTGACAGCCTCAAGGTCAGGCTTCTTCAACTCTTCGAGCTCCTCCTTGGCCAAAACGGCAAGTCCTAAACCAGGAGCAACAGACTCAACAAACTCCCGGTTAATCGGCTTGTTGGCCTCAGCAGACATACTGTGGTACTCGTCCGAAGGGACAGTCACGTGACCAAGCCGAGTGGCGTGCTGTTTGACCGAATCCAGCGTAGGAGCAGTCAAAAGCTCGTGTTCCAGGGGAGTGATAGCCACGAGATCGAGCTTCTTGGCGTGGCTGTGAAGCTCATCAACAGTGAGATCTCGCTTGCACTCAGCTTCAGCAGCAAGAAGAGACTTGTGGGTGTCAGCAGGGAGAATCACGTGACCGTGAGTCTTAGCATGACCCTCCAAATCGTCAACTGACGGCTTAGTCAGCTTCTCAAACTCGTCTTCCTCCACAACAACCTTTCCTAGCTCCTTGGCTCTCTTGGTCACATCCTCCACAGTAGGCTTACTAAGCTTTTCAAACTCAGCAGCCTCCACAAACACTCCTCCCTTGGCCTCAGCATACTTCTTGGGATCCTCCAAAAGACCCTTGTCCTGCTTGGAAACCACCTCCAGACCCTTGGCACGTGCAAAACCAGTAACCTCTTCTTCAGAGGGCTTGGAGGACTTTCTCAACAGCTCAGTAAACTCCTCCTTGGGCACAGCAGTGAGTCCGAGTCCAGAAGCAAGTTCGGTCACGTGATCCACGTCTTCCAAATCCTTCCATTCCTTCTTATCGACTGTAACGAGTCCAGCACCGGCAGCCAAAGCAGTGATTTCGGCAGCGGTAGGTTTAGTCGTCTGACGAACAAGTTCCGCATGTTCATCACGGTCAACCGTCACCAATCCGAGATCTCGAGCCTTTGCAGTCACGTGATCCTTGCCAGGGTTGTTAGCCAGAGCTGTCAGGGACGCCAGGGCGGCAGCTCCAATAGCCGAAAAGCCCAGAGTCTTTGCATGAGAATGCAGTTCATCTTCGGACGGCTTTTGGCTCTTTCTGACCAGTTCCGCGTGCGATTTCGAGTCCAAAACAACCAGATCATGTGACTTGGCGTGTTGAGCAATAAAGTCACGTGAAGGATCACCCACAGTCTCCAATAGACTATCATACTCGTCCTGAGCAACCAGAGCCAATCCAGAAGCAGCAGCTTGCTCAATAAGGAAGTCAACCGAGGGAGCAGACACAGTAGAAGACAAGGTCTCGTACTCCTTCTGGTCTACAACCACGTGACCACTCTCCTTGGCGTAGTCTCCCAGTTGTTCATAAGTAGGAGGCTCAGCAGCTCGTTTGAGAGCTTCAAACTCGGTGAAAGGAACAGCAACCAGTCCCAGAGTCTTGGCTCGGGTGGAGAGCTCTTCAGCGGTAGGCTTGGAGCTCTTTCTGGTGAGTTCAGCGAGTTCAGCGGAGTCAATGACCTTGGAATTGTGGGTTTCAGCGTGCTTACTAAGATCGTCCAGAGTAGGAGCCTTCAGAGCAGCATACTCGTCTTCAGGAACAACCACGTGACCGTGAGTAGCGACCTTCTCCTTGATATGATCCAGGGTAGGAGCGGTAGCAGTAGCAGTGAGCTTGGTGAGGGCGTCCTTGGGGAGTATCACGTGATCATGCTCTGCAGCACGTGACTTGATATCGTCCACGGAAGGAGCCGACAACTTTTTGTACTCCTTTTCGTCCACCAACACGTGACCATGAACACCGACCTTGTCCTTGAGATGCTCCAGGGTAGGCTGTTCGGCAACCTCCTTCAACTGGTCATAATCTGTCTTGGGCACCATCACGTGACCCAATCCAATCACCCTCTCCTCCAAATCCTCCTTACTAGGCTTGTTCAACTTCTCGTACTCCTCCTTATCCACAGCCACATGTCCATGAGATCCAATCTGTTGCTTGAGCTCCGACAGATCGGGGGAAGAGAGCTTGGCAAACTCGTCCTGGTGCAGAACCACGTGATCATGTTTTCCAATCTGCTGTTTGATGAGATCCAAAGTAGGAGACTCGGCAGATTGGGTCAGAATGGTGTACTCTGACTGAGGAAGGATGATATGGTCATGAGAAGAGGCGTGAGACTTGAGAGTATCGACTGTAGGAGAACAGAGATTAGAGTACTCGTTTTCATCGACAACCACGTGACCATGAGAGACAATCTTTTCCTTGATATGTTCCAAAGAAGGCGATTCAGCAGAGGCAACCAGAGACTCATAATCAGAAGCAGGAATAGCATGGTAGTTGTAGTTTCCAACATGAGTCTTGATAGTGTCGAGAGAGGGAGTCAGGAGAGAACTGTGGTCTTCCTTGGTCAGGATCACGTGGTCAGGGAACTTGGCAGAGACGTCCTCGATGCTAGGCTCCTCCAGGGACTTGTGAGCCTCCTTAGTAAGAATCACGTGATCAGGTAGCTTCTTCTGAATGGTCTCAACCGAAGGCTTGTCCAGTTCAGCATGTTCCTCCTTAGTAAGCAGAACATGACCAGGTAGCTTCTTCTGAACGTCCTCAACAGAGGGCTGTTCCAGGGCACTGTGGGCCTCCTTCGATAGGATCACATGACCAGAAAGCTTAGTAATCAGTGACTCAACCGAGGGCTTCTCGAGAGCACTGTGCTCCTCCTTAGTCAGAATGACATGCTCAGGGAACTTCTTGGCAACATCATCAACAGTAGGTTTGTCCAGTTCAGCATGCTCCTCCTTGGTGAGGATCACGTGACCAGGCAACTTCTTAGAAACCTCCTCCACACTGGGTTTCTCCAGTTCGGCATGCTCCTCCTTGGTCACCAGAACATGAGTTCCAGGCACCAGTTTCTTCACACCGTCCAAATCCGGCTTAGTAAGGGTATCATGCTCGGTTTTGGAGAGTAACACGTGATCGGGGAACTTTTTGGTCACGTGAGCCACAGTAGGGTTCACCAGAGTCTCGTGATCTTCCCTTGTGAGTAGAACGTGAGATTCAGGGACCTTCTTCTCCAGAGAAGTGAGAGAAGTGTCAATGAGATCGGAATGGACGTCCTTAGGCAATAGCACGTGATCAGGGAATTTCTTGCTCACATCATCAACAGAAGGCTTCTCCAACTGTTCATGCTCCTTCTTAGTCAGCAAAACGTGACCAGGGAACTTCTTTCCAACCACATCCACTGTAGGGTGAAGAAGCTCATCATGAACACTCTTCTCCACCAACACATGAGAGTCAGGGACCTTCTCCTTGATGTAATCCAATCCAGGAGCGTTGACACACTCGGTTAGGTGAGCATACTCGTCTGTAGGAAGAACCGTGCATTGGACCTCCTTACCCTGCTGTTGAAGAGACTCCAGAGTAGGAGGAGCCTGTAGAGCAGCGAGTTTCTCAGCAGAGATGACAGCCAGTCCAAAAGTAGCAGCTGAAGCGGCAATCGAGTCTTCAGACACGGTTTCCTCCTTCTCTGCCTTCTCCACAAGATTATCGTACTCTTCCTGAGGTACAACAACGAGACCGTACATTTCAGCGTACTTTTCCACATCCTCTTCAGACATGAATTCCTGGGCCAAAGAAGAAGAAGCAGCTCGTCGGACAGTGTTTTGGCCGATAATGGTGCCGACAGAAGCATTGGATCGGGTCTTTCTCAGGAAAGTCGAGTTTCCAACATCATCATCGTCGAATTCAGAGTCAGATCCAAGCTCAGTCTCCATGGACAACATTCTTGGGTTGAGGTCCTGCACCACATCCTCCGTCTCGGTATCCTCGGCTCCACTGTCGCCGTCCAGAGTCTCTACACCCGTCATGTAGTCATCTTCGGTCGACTGGGCCGTGTCCAGAGCAGAAACGTACTCGGACGTGATTCCAGCGTCCAAATCTTCCCACTCGTCGTTCTCCTCCAAAACTCGCGAGGTGGGCCGTCTTCCAGCTCCAAAAGCAGGCCGTTTGGAACCGGTCAGCTTCTCCACCTTTTCAGCACTCTTGAGAGCCTCGGCCAGGTCCCGTTTAAGACCAGCAGACACGTGTTTCTCCTTGAAAATGTTGTTTTTGGCCGTCTGAAGCTGTTTCATCAAGTGAGTGAAAGATACTCGAAGAGTCTCAGCTTCAAGAGCAGCGTTTCGAGAAGTGCTTCGGGTCATTCCACGTGTAGGAGACACCGAGGGGGATCTATCAGAGTCGCTGGAAAGCTCATCTTCAACGGAAGGGGTCATGGGAACAGCCACGTGACTTTCCCGTCCTCGGGTCTTTTCCTGCTCTTCAAATTCAGCCACCCGTCGTTGGTACTGTTGAAGATCTTCATGAAGAGACTCATTCTGACGTTCCCAGTCGGATCTCTCGCTTTCAAAACGAGCCTTGGACTGCTCCAGCTCGCTCTTGAGCTCCTGTTCTCGGTACTGCAACTCTTCGATCGTGTCTGTATCGGTCGCTCGTGCGTCGGCTACCCGACCAGACTCCACGGCCTGTTTCTTGACCCGTTCGGTCGTGTTGGACAGCTGCGACTTGAGCTCGGTCACCTTGAGCTCGAGATTCCAGTTTTCCTCCTTGAACCGGTCCTCGGACTGGGACAGTTTGGCGAGCTTGGCCTCAATGGCTTTTTGTTGCGTCTTGGCCCGGTCCAGTTCCTCGGCTTGCGTGTTCAACGCCTCCTCCTTTTCGTTTAGTTTGCTTTGCAGTTTTCGGCACTCGACCAGGAGATGTTCTCCGAGGCCGGTGGCAAATTGCATGTGTTCGGATTTGATGGTTTTTTTCTGGGTTAGCACGAACGACTGGCACGAACAGACTGGCTGCGAAGCAGACAGGATGTGAGTGAGCGACTGTGCTGCAAAGCAGTACAGCCCTTGAACAGCTCTTGAACAGCTCTTGAACAGCTCTTGAACAGCTCTTGAACAGCTCTTGAACAGCTCTTGAACTATCAACAGTAGCACTACTGCATGTCGACAGTGGTTCCGTTGATACTGTGAATGAAGAACCATACTGACTAGGAACATTGGATACTGTTCCTGGTCATAGTGAATGTCAGAGCGGTGACTGGGTTGAGTGGCAGGCAGTAGAAATACTACCATACTAACTGGCTTGAGAGATATGGTAGAGATGTAGAAGATGAACCAGACCACTTGAATAGTTCACTCTTCACTCCACAGTATGGCCATAAAGTTGAGATCCACACCAGCCATAAGACTAGGAGATACCCAACTCAATGGACCAAAGTAACTGAAGCAATTGATCTGGCAACTATAGCAATTGATGTGATCAATTGACGAACTTCCCTTGTTCTGAATGTCTTCTGTTTTCCATCTGACTGCCTCCAAACTGTCATATCAACCAAACCACCCTAACCACAACCACCTCTCCTAACTTCACTGGTGTCATCCTTCGTAGTCCCACTTCCCATAGCAAGAAAGACCATTGGATACAGCTTTCTCACTATAGTAAGTAGACCATGATGTCCTTCTAGGGAAATACATCCACAATAACGTATAGTCCCTCCTGTCTCATTCACTACAGCAGAGCTGTAGTTCATTATGGGTTCCGCTCACTACACTTCGTGTAGTTCGCTCGTTGTTTGACTCACCTGAACTCCACTGGCTACCACCTGGGTCTGGCCAGTCTCCTCCACGAGCTTTGCATAATGCTGGAGACGCTCCTCCTGCTCGGGGGTCAGCTTGTTGCCACTGTCCTGGAGCTCCGTGCGCATTTGTTTCATGGACTCCAGCGTGGCCGACAAGGACTGGCCGTCTGAATAAAAGGACCGCAGTTTCCTGCTGCCCTCATTCAGTATTGATTCCACAAAGGATGTAGGGTCGTCCCTGGGTTAGTACGAAATGGTGAATGAAATGGTGAACAAAATGCGAACGTAGTGAGCTTTTTGTTCACGATTGAGGAGCCATTGAGTCATGGACGGCTTAAGAAGACATTAATCCATTATGCCATTAAGCCAATGAAACCAATGAAGCCAATGAACCCATTAAGGATCCATCAAGGAGTCATTAAGGAGTCATTAAGAAGTCATTAAGTAACCATTCAAACCACTGCAACTCCTTGAAGCCATTGACTGAAGAAGCCACTGACTGAAGAAGCCATTGACAACCAGTCATTAAGCCATCAAAAAGCCATTGAGCCATTGAGCCATTGAGCCATTGAGCCATCAAGGAGCCTCCTAGGAGTCAATAAATAGCCATTCAAGTCATTGCAACTTCTTGGAAAAGTCATTAAAGCCATTGACAACTTAAAGAACATCTGAATACTCTGAATGACGCCTTTAGATCATGATGCGATGGCTACAATAGGATTGGATCACGACAGATGGCTCTAATGAAGTTTGGACCATAAAGAAGGACTATAGTAGGGGTGAACAATTCGAATTTGAGAAACAGAGACCGCGAAACAGAACCCATACCCTCAAAACAGAATATAATGTCACATTCTTTCGTTCCACCTGTTCCATACTTTAAGGGTAGATGTATGCCTGAACACCCTGAGGCTGAATTGACCATAGGTTATTCTGAAACGGCAAGAAGGATAAGGGTAGATGCTGGGAGGAATAGACTTGATGAGAGAGTGAATTGGAGAACGTGATACTGAACAGAACGTGATATTGAACATCATAACTGAACATGCTGAACATAACTGACCATCATAACAAAAGTATGACATCCAAGTTATTCAAGACACGCCAAAAAAACATCACTGTATCTCCATCAACACCTCACATTCTCCCCTTTCCCTCCACTCTATCACTCCTCCCCCAGTCACCACCTAGCTCATGTAACTTCAAACCGAACCTATCGAAATGAACTATACAGCTCATTCCAATTCACCTGACTCTTAGACATGTTCTTCACACGCCATACCATCTCCCATTGAATAAGTCACGCCACATTGTCATATTTCTCTGTCATAACTCTGCCACAACCCCTTCATAACTCCTTCAAAAGCGGTCCAAAAGACTCCCCAAAAGTGATCCAAAATCCGCCCAAAACTCTTCAAAAAAACACCATTCTGCTCCTCACACTCCCTCCAACACTCCTACCACCTCATATCTCCTATACTCACATCCTACTGCGTTCAAATGTTGTAATCTGTCACTGGGGGTAGTGTGGTGATGTTTGTATGGAGTGCAGCCGTCTCACGCGTTTTGGCGTTGTAAGCTTTCAGGAGAAATCAGGAGATTTGGGTTGGACTACAAGTTGTACTGAGCAAGAAATGGACGAGTAGAAGGGGAGAAGGAATAGGGAAAAGAGGAAGTATTATATACTATTGTAAAGTTACACAGAAGGAGATTCTAAAGACGAAAAAACTACACCTCCATCACACACAAAAAAGTCTTCAAAAACACACCCCTATTTTCTCCTTGCTGCTCTACTTCCATCTCGCTAACTCTCTCCTGCAAAGGTTATGAAAGAGGTTAAACTGGGCTGTATACGAGAACATAAGAGGCTATAACAGAACATATAATGACGCGAAAATGCCAGTAAAGCCCCTAGAAACACTCAAAACACCGCTATAACAAGTTTTTACCACTTTTCCACATTTTCCACCTTTTTTTCACCACTTTCTCGTTCTTAGGACACGTGGATCACGTGCGGAAAATAACATCTGCAGGGTTACGAGCTAGACTTGTTGGGAGCCAAATGCGGACTAGGTTTAGGGCAATAGAGACGGATTGGGAGAGAGGGTTAGGGCATGGTTGCCGCGGTTACGGAATTATGGGGAAGCCCGGAGAAAATATTTGCCAGTATATTGTAGCGGAATAGGTAGTGGAAGAGGGGAGGAAGTGTAGGGGTGGGTATAGTAAGTCACGTGATCTGGTCAATATGAATATTACTTGTACTTGTAGATAATCTAGTGTTGTTTATTTTGTAAGTATCTCTGAAGTATCAATCTAACTAACGATGGTGGGATGCTTACATCTGGTCTAGGGAACCTCTTTGGAGGAGGTAATAGTGCTCAAAAACGGGTTTCATTAGTACCATTCGAATGCTGCCGATTCAGGGATTTGAAATATATACTTTGTTTCTCTGTAGCACCAATATTGCATCCTCCAGTCCGGCTCCCCCTATATTACCTCTCTGCTAATCTAAAGAATAATATCTCGACGTCTGGAATGTTGAGAAAAGTTGGGTGTTTGGTGGGCACATACGATGTTTGTATTATGATTGGTTTATAGAGTGGGGTTTTTACATGTTTTCAACGGGTTTTCAAGGTGGTAAATTAGTTATATTATACAATCTGAGTGAGGTTGAGTGAGCTTGGAAGGCTGTCTAGAGAGATAGAGAGTGTATAGAAGTGAACAAAAGGTGTCATTGGATATCCAAGAGGGTTTAGAAGTTGTTTGTTGACTTAATCAATCAGTTATCCGCTTATTAAGTGACTTTTCTCCGACACTTGGCTCAATAAGTCTTCTCTCCTTACTTCTAGTTCGATATGTCACTTCCCTCGCTGCTGCGCAGCTCGTAAAGCTCCAATCCCGCCTTTCTCCAGTCCCCCTCCGTCTTCCCTCCATAATAATACTCTCCAGTATAACGCTCCTGATCTGCCAATTCTCTTCTTCCAATATTGAAAGCACAGTATCCAATATAATCAATATACGCCAGATGATTCTGAAGCACATTAATCTGAGAAAGTAGATTAAAAGACGATCTGTAACATTGCGAGTTTTCTCCTCCAGCACACGAAAAGACATCGCTCAAAGGAGGATTGATAAACCGTCCTTTAATGTACACTTCTCCGTTGGAATGAGTATAACCGTCCCAGTTTGGAAGACCCACAAAAACATCATTCCAGTGGGTCAATCGGTACAATTTTCGCTCAGGCGTAATCTCCAGACCGTTGCCGTCTCCAAACCACAGCTTGTTAATGTACTCTGCAAACGCCTTGTTTCCTACTCGGGGTTGTCCGTAGTTGATAAGGATAGGGTCATAACCTTTCAGTTTGATAGAGGTAGCTCCTAGAAGAGCCATAGCTGCTCCTAGCGAGTGTCCCGTCACAAACAGCTGGTAATCCGGGTTTGTGTTCAAATGTTTCTGCAAATCCGCTCCGATATTGCCCCAAGTCTCGGTGAAGGCCTTGGCAAAGCCGTCATGGATTTTGCATCCTTCACAGTGAGTCTGAGCCTCAGCAGAGGTATCGTTAGCTGCAAAAGTGTTCATAGCAGGTACATCTACCAAGAACGGGGACAATTGGAACTGCATATCGGTGATAGCGTCTGCCAAAGAAAAAGTTCCTCTGAAAACAACATATTTCTCCTTTTTGACATGATCAACAGCTAGATAACCGGTGATAGAAGTCTTGAAAAAGTTCCCACCAAACGTCTTGACCAGTTCAATGTCCGGAAAATGTTTGCACGAGTTTCCACAGGTGAAATCCGGTTCCAAGGGAGTGATGGGGGCGTCCACACAGTACGCAATGTTGGAAAGATGGGCAAAATCTCTAGCAAAGTCGTAGAATCCCTGGGTGACTCCGGCCGTTTGAGTGGAAGGGGTGACTGTAGCTGCTCCCAAAAGGAGAACGGAGAAAAAGTCTTTGATTCGAGCTGATATGGTGACCATGACGAAAGGTAGGAGATGACTTGGTTACCAAAGAAAACGGGATAAGCTGGTATTGAGAAGACAAAACTGTCGATCAATGAGAGCAGATATTGATCAAGGACACCCAATCTCCTCTTATACTTGACCTGGTCTTTGTCTTCAAAACACTTGCTCTTCTTCCATTGTCTTTCCGTCACCACCCCGCAAACAAACGCGAACTAACGATGCATGGACACGCTAGTACACGCTAACAAGCTGGGGTAGGGGAGTAGCGGTTACCTGGTACCGGTAGCTTAGGTTGGCTTTGAAGTCGGCTTTCTGTCAGTCGTTTGATACATCTTAGATGACACTTGACAATGTGACTTGGACATGACATAGACATGACCTAACGACATAACTCAAGGGACCTGATATTCAAGGTCAGGTCCAGAAACCTCACTAGAGATCTCTCCTAATGCCACGGCTCCTCTTGGCATGCACAAACCAGGTAGGGCTTGTTGGTGGAGTCCAACTTGGAGGTGCGGGGAGTGCCGGTACGTACTTAGGCTAACCGGGTTAGTCAGGCTAATCAGGGGCCACCGGGTCTTGGCGAACGGCTGAGGGGGCTAGGGCAATGAAGAGTGGGGGTACGGGAATGGTATGAGTACTTTTATCGAGTTAATGGTATCGTCGAGTAAGTGGTATTGTCTAAAAGCTTGGTTGACTCAGATCTTACCCTCATTATTACTCAGTAAATGTAACGTACCGGTACCTAACGCAATCTAGGTGCCTGTCTCCTTTACAGTGATAGATCCGTGGAGATGCATAAATTGGAGTTATGACACAGATGGGAATATTAACAGTGTGGAGTTGGTGTACGGGCTTCATGTCCTGTTCAGTGTGTTCAGTGATGTTCAGTGAGTAACAATATTGAAGGCTGCTGTTCCCAAGCTGAACCCCCACCTTAGTTCTTCAGTTTCCTCACTTTTACCTTAGTTCTTCCCCAGACCATGCCCTTACCCGCTCAAGGCACGGCTACAAGGGTGCATAGCGGGACTGCAACACTGGTGGGCGCTTTTGCAGGACACAAGAATACGAAACGGGGTCTGTACGAGTCTATGAACGGCACTATACGAGTTGAGAAGTGTTTTGTTGCTGTTATTCATCTGTTATTACCCTGTTATTTGCTCGTATCGTCATTTTTTGTTACACTTGTTTTTCTTCTCATATTTTGTTGCACTCCCTTTTCTCGTCTTAGACCCTGTCTTAGCTCCCACCTCCCTTGTTCTTAGGTTGTCGCCGTTGAGGGGAGAATAAAGTCGAGCTAAGTTACATTAGACGGACAAGTAGAGACAAAGAAGAGACATAGTAGAAGTATGTACCCCGTTGAAGGTGTCAAGAATAGTGTTTGTGTCATTCCAGTGTTTGTGTCATTCTAGCCTGCTTAGCCACTTCAAACCCGCACCAGCCGCCACTGTCAAGCTGCTGTATCAGGTTAACCGCCAAGTGGGGATCCAGCGGTTAGACAATACCATGCTAAACAATAGGGTCTTGGTGTACTCCTTATAGAGTGGAGACGTTAGAGTGAAGATTAAAGTCAAACAATACAACAATACAACAATAGGATGGATAGATGGGTGGAAGACGAACTTGTCAAAATTCCCTATTTTATATACAGATACAGATACAGATACGAGTCAGTAATACGAAGCGCGTTTACGAGGTCATTTGACATTACGTCATTTCATGTCAAACAGCTGTTACATGTGTATTTTGGGGCTGTCTAATTAACGTCATTATGTCAATCTCATCTATACATGTCTATCGCCCTGTCTATCAACTTAGTCTTATAGCTGTCCCATAGCTGGCTCTTAAACTGGTCAATTCTAGCCTAATTTAACCACTAATGAGATGGCCAATACCGGCTAAAATAACGAGTCAAGTCAAGGGAACGAGTTGTAAATACAGTCATGATTCCTGCACCCCCACTCATAACTCATAACCAATCATACCTGATTTTTGGACGCCACTCCCGCTGCATCTGCCAAGTCACGGCCGTTATTGGATCTCTGGTGGGCGCTGAGGGGTGCCTTCAGGAAGTACATACGAGTAGAAGGCTTGAGTTGTTTAACGGTGGAGAGGGACGTTGCAGCGAATGTAGAGTGTCTTTATACGTGACCTCTACAGAGACAACATGTAGAGTGGTGTTGATCAGTGTAGAAGCTTTCAATGACGTCTCTTACTATATATGAGGACTTTAAGATAAAGACACTTCTCCATGGTAGTCCCTTAGATCACACCAACACTCTCCGGATTGGGCCCTAATGCGGCAAACGAGCTATATAGAGTACCGTAACGGTATTATCCTGACTCTCAGTGCCTTACATGCAATCTACATTATACTTGTACTGTCCTTGTTCCTCTACAAGAATGTAGGCATGTACGATAGGTTATCTCTTTGCCCATTATGTCTACGTGGACCGTTAGGGATACAGTCAAGGTAGGGGTTCTTCATATTTCAAAGCTCTTCTTTGTTTCGTAAAGTAGGTACAGGGTAGAACCGGTACTTATGCTTCACCCTCCAACATTCCTACAGTGCATTGTTAGTCTTCCTATACATCCCATCATACCATATCATCATTGAAGTTATACCGTATTCGAGTTCATGAAGTAGAGAACTGAGGAAGATATTCCAGGACAATTGTGTAGCAGACCAGCCAGTTAAGGTACCAGGTAGTAGACAGCCTTAGGATTGATGCCACCAGTTCACATGATCTTGTTGGTAGTCCGATTACTAGTATGTCCTCATTCACGTGACCTAGCTAGTCCCTTACTGGTCATCCTTCTTTGACGCCTTTCTGGCACTCTCAAGGTACCCCTCGACTCCCTCTCCAGTGTATTCCTGACCGAGTTCTCTGGCAATCAGACTGGCAGCGCCTTCTCGAAGAGCCGAATCAAAAGTACCCATACCCTGAGCAAACTGAGGCGACTGGACAGCACTGATGAGAGACTCTCTAGTCTTGGGAATAACGTCAGGAAGAAGCTCACACAGTCTGTCAACCTCCTTATCGTCCAAAGAGTTGATATACTCGGCCATCTTGCCCTGACTCACTACAGAAGCAATGTTCATCACAGGTACAGTCTGATCCTGAGTCTGAGACTGAGACTGGGGAACCTGGATACCTCTCATTAGAGAAGCTAGATCGGGAACAGTGGGGTTGGTGGTGGTGGGTTCAACAAGGGTTTCAGAGTCCCTGAGTTAGTAAGCGAAGTGAAGAAAACAAAAAAAAAAAAAAAAAAAAAAAAAAAAAAAAAAAAAAAAAAAAAAAAAAAAAAAAAAAAAAAAAAAAAAAAAAAAAAAAAAAAAAAAAAAAAAAAAAAAAAAAAAAAAAAAAAAAAAAAAAAAAAAAAAAAAAAAAAAAAAAAAAAAAAAAAAAAAAAAAAAAAAAAAAAAAAAAAAAAAAAAAAAAAAAAAAAAAAAAAAAAAAAAAAAAAAAAAAAAAAAAAAAAAAAAAAAAAAAAAAAAAAAAAAAAAAAAAAAAAAAAAAAAAAAAAAAAAAAAAAAAAAAAAAAAAAAAAAAAAAAAAAAAAAAAAAAAAAAAAAAAAAAAAAAAAAAAAAAAAAAAAAAAAAAAAAAAAAAAAAAAAAAAAAAAAAAAAAAAAAAAAAAAAAAAAAAAAAAAAAAAAAAAAAAAAAAAAAAAAAAAAAAAAAAAAAAAAAAAAAAAAAAAAAAAAAAAAAAAAAAAAAAAAAAAAAAAAAAAAAAAAAAAAAAAAAAAAAAAAAAAAAAAAAAAAAAAAAAAAAAAAAAAAAAAAAAAAAAAAAAAAAAAAAAAAAAAAAAAAAAAAAAAAAAAAAAAAAAAAAAAAAAAAAAAAAAAAAAAAAAAAAAAAAAAAAAAAAAAAAAAAAAAAAAAAAAAAAAAAAAAAAAAAAAAAAAAAAAAAAAAAAAAAAAAAAAAAAAAGGTCTCTGAACAATAGAGCTCCAGAGAAGGAGAAGTGCTTTGAAGAAACAGAAGGAGAAGACCAGTTAACGAAGAAGAGCTCCTAAACAGAAATAACAGCTCTGTAGTAACTAATGACAACTTTGAGCAAGAAAGATGACTGTTAGAGGCCTGAAAGAGGTCCAGGTACTCTAATAGATGTCCTCAAGGTGATGCTGACAAGAATGAGAACTCATAATATGAAAGTAGAGAAGATGCCAGTAATGAAAAACAGTGTAGTATGTGATACTGCATCAATTGAAACTCCATTACCACCACCGAGCTCCTCTTCGACATTTTGAACATCTCATTATGTTATACCTCTCTTCTGTTCAGCCTCTATCTTTATACAGTCTTCTCTTAAGATAAGGTAGACTGTTCTAAGATAGAGTAAGAAGAACCACTTCCTTTAAGATAGAGGCAACTCATACCATCACCCATAATGACAGGTCTCCATTACATGAATCTCGAGAAAGAGTCCAGATTCATAATCCACACAATTATCATCGTAGAGTGTATCGATGATGATAATAATGGCATTCTAGAATGTATGAAAGAGGCTTGTATAGTCACAGATGACACCTTTCAAACCCACTTGATTACTTATGGAAAGTAAATCGATCATCTCTCAGTATGAGCCATGATACTGGGCTCCATAATCACTCTTCAGCCTCAATCTTTCAAATCGAGATTTCGAAACAGATCATATTTCATCAATCTGACTAGAAATCGGCCACTCTTCTCTCCTCTTCTCTTCCCCTCTCTTCCATCCGATCTCTCTCAGTGATCTAGACTGTTCTCCCCTCCCCTCCTACTCTCTCATCTCTACCAACCATATATTATACTACTCACTGCATATCGACATCTTCGGCCTGCTGCTCCTCTGCTTCCTCAGCCTGCTCCTCCAAAATCGCCTGCATCGTGCTCAGCACCCGTTTGTCCTCCTTACTCAGCTCCCACACGTTTTCGCTGTCGGTGGGGTTCTGGGCCCAGTAAAAGAGCTTCTCTCCAGACGACTCAAACTGCAGCTTGAACACTCGGCCGGTCTTGCATGCAGGCACATGTTGAAACGTGGCATCTCCCGCAAAAGGATACACCTCGACCTTTTCGCCTCCCGCGGTGCCTCGAGGCTCCCACACAAACGATATTAACTCCTCGCTGTCGTTGGGCTGTGTCACTACAATCCGGCCCTGGCCTCGCCGGGGGGTCACAATTGAAGTTTCCTCGTCAAAGTCCGCCTGCCCGGCCTTGAAAAACAAAATGTCGGTCGTGGTCGCCATGTTGTGTGTGGTGTGGAGTTGTGGTGTGTGGTGTGATGTGGAAGTGTGATGTGTGGTGGGAGTGTAGATCGCGATGTGAGGTGGTGTAAACAAGGTTTGGTGGCGAAAAATGTAGAACGGGATACAACGTGTTAGAGAAGAGATGGAGGTAAGGGTTGTATGAGAGAGTTACTTGTGGTGGTATTCTGAGAAAAACTGCTTTTTCAGATTTGCAACAGCTGTATTATTGGAGCCGGTAGAGGGACTCTTGTTCCTCTCATTAACCTGGCTTAGGTAATGTTGGGAGGATAGACCAAGTGGGGATACTAACTATAAGCTAACAATGAAAGGGTGGATACTTGTAACCATACACACCCTAAGCCACTACAGTTCCTGTAATATTACTCATTAATTCCATTAAAAGGCTCAATCTAAGTATTATAACTGTTTCGAACAAAATGCACTCCTCAGATTTCCAGTAGCTCCCTTATTGACTGACTTATAGTGACATCTTCTCCATCAGAACTTGGCTTAGGTAATGTTGGGAGGAGAGGCGTAAGTGGAAGGACTGTCTAAAAGTCAACTATAAGATGTGGAATACTGACAATATGGGAGACTATTAGAGCCGTTGTAACTCATTAAATATAGCTCAAAAAAAGCACTGAGAAGCTCAAGTTGAGTAATTAGCTCATTTTGAGCATTTTGCACTCTTCAGTTTCTCGATATCTCTCTTAATGGTCTTTCAAGACGACATCCTTTTCATACCTTTCTTTCTTTAGATTATGATCTTCGCTTACAGACAATACTCCTTGACCCACTTAACTCTCCAAAAATATATCCGTTGAAAAGCGCAATCTAAGTATAGTAGCAATTTAAAGCAGAATGCACTCTTCAGTTTCTCTATAACTGTCTTATTGAACATTTTATGAGGACCTCCTTTTCTTACCTTCGTTCTCTAGGTTATCTCTTACAATATAGAAAACTCTTAGACCCACCTAACCCCCAAAATATACTGTCTTTTCTCTCTTAAAGAGCTCAGGCTGAGTAACAAGCTCATTTCCAGCCGTTTGCACTTTTCAGTTTTTTTATACCTCTCTTACTGGTATCTGTGAATGGGCCTCCTTGTCATACCCATAGTTCTGTAGGTTATGATCTCTTCTTTACAAGAGGCAACACTTATAGACCCACTAAACACCCGAAAACTCTCGTATAATTTTGTTTAAAGAGCTTTATCTACATAATCAGCTAATTCTGACCACTTTTCACTTTTCTGTTTTTCTATACCTCTTCTACTCTCCATTGTAGATGGACTGTTCTGTAGGTTATTATCTTTCAGAACTGAGAACACTCTTAGACCCACCCATCTCCCAAGAGTTAATGTAATATTCCCTCTAAAGACCCCAATCCGGGTAAACAACTTATTTCGAACATAATCCACTCTTCAGAATGTCTACACTTCTATTACTGTTCATTTTAAGAGGACCTCCTCTCCTACCTCTCATCTCATACCATTAGAAGGTTATGATCTATACTTACAACAGGCAACACTCTTACAAGTAGACCTACATAACCGCCCAAAATATATTGTGAAAATCCCATTAAAAAGCTCTATCTTAAAAACCAGATGATTATAAACACTTTGCACTCTTCATATTTTCAATACCTCTCTTATTGGCCATATTTGAGGGACCCCCTTCTCCTACCTTTCCTTCTGTAGGTTATGATCTCTTACTATAGACAACATTTGTAGGCCCATCTAACCCCCGAAATATATAGTAACATTTCCATTAAAAGGCTCAATTTGGGTATAGTAGCATTTTCAAGCAAGATGCACTCTTCCGTTTTTCAATATCTCGGTTACTGGGCATTTTATGAGGACCCCCTTATCCTACCTTCTCGGGAGGTGATCTACTCACAACAGACAACACTAAGCCCACTTAACTCACAAACATCGCTGTAAAATTCCGGTTGAAAAGCTCAATCTGGATATGAAGCTGATTTCACACACTTTGCACTTTTCAGATTCTCTTTATCTCTCTTATTCACCGTTTTAAAGTGACCCACCTCTTCTTATTGGAAGAGTAGTCCAAGTACCCCTCCCAACTGAATGTCAACTATAACACTACGAATACTTACACCACCCTACACTCTTAGAGCCCATCAAACTCCCCCAAAACCGCCCAAAAACTCCATTAAAAGCCTCAATCCAACTAAACCACCAGTTTCCAACATTTTGCACTCTTCAGATCTTCTCTACGACGCCTCCCCACAAACCCATTACTTTTCTCCCCACCCACCACTCATGTTCATGCACCAAACCAACTCTATCTCTTGACAATCTCTCATGTTCATTTCCGAACGGGTACAACTTTTGCTGGACGAGATTTCGGCCCTGCTGACCGAAAAGGGACATACCCTGGCGGTCTCCGAGGCGGTGAGTATCTAAGACTGCGCAGCAGGCTTAGTAAGCGCTAAAGTGGATGGCATGACGTATGTGGTGGGCTGAGATCAAGATTCACTGAGGTCTTGAGACGCCAAAAGAAGCTATGATCTGATTAGTCAGATTGAGGTGTTCTATTGGTCATCCTAGAGGTCTTACTCACATTTGTGACTCTTAGATATTGTTCTTACAACCAATATCTTGTGCCATCACTTTTAGGTCGTGTCATTACTTTTGGTCATCTCTTCCGTTCACCCTAACCCAGGCATGTGGAGGACTCATCTCCTCGTACTTGGTGGCCATTCCCGGTGCGTCCAAGTACTTTACAGGAGGAACGCTGGTGTACTCGCTCAAGTCGCGTCTCAAGCTGTCGGGCTGGTCACAAACCGACATTGAACAGTACACTGGACCCAGTGAAGCTGTGGCGTTGAGACTGGCTCGTAACCTGAAGATTGAGCTGGGATCCACTTACGCTCTATCTGAAACCGGATGGGCCGGACCCACTGGAGACGCGGTAGGAACCGGGTTTGTGGCTGTGGTTGGTCCTAGTGGATCCAAGAGCATTACTTTTTCCACGGGAAGTAATGACCGAGCACAAAACATGGAGGAGTTTGCGTTCCGAGCGCTCCAGTTTCTGCTCGAGCAGCTCAAGTAGCAACCACAAGAGTGGAGTGTTTGTTAGCATCCACGAATTGGGGTTGTCATGTGAATAGACGTTAATGATTGTGAATGAGAGGAGGTGAGAAATCTGCTGAGAACCGATTCATAAGAAAAGAGAGTGTTTGGAGTGATAGTGCATGGAAAGGACGTTGATGTCCTGGTAGCAGTGGATACCTGGAATAGAGAAATATGTCATTGGAGGGACTGCACGATAAGACAATCATTCTTCACTTGAAAATGCAACCTGAGGGAATGAGATATCTGAATCGTATTCTACATTTCCCGTTTCAGTATCTAACATTTTCTGAAAGTATGACAACCGGTAGGACAGTTGTGCTCTCCATGACTTGGCTTAAACAGGTACCAGTATGTACTGTTAGATACCGGTACAGTACTGTAGATAGACAGTTGTAAGGAGTGTCGTGGAAAGACACTCACTCATTGAAAGATACTCAATTGGTGTAGTATCCCATATTCCTATCGATGAAGACTTTCTAAGAGCAAAGAGTAAAGAAATACGACAGTCCATGGGTTCACAAGTGTCATAAGAACACTTTAAGGGGTATCTCAAGCCTTAGACTATCTCTTCTCCATTTAGCTAAAGGGAGTAAGCACGTTAGTCTATCTAATATTTCTAGACTTGGAAGGAGTATTCTTTCTAAGGTGGCCTGGAACCATTCCTATCTGCCAGCAAGAGCTTCATTGAAAATAGAGTAGCTGGTATAGAAGAAGTAAGTCACAGCTTACTGTCCTAGTGGCGACCGGGTTCCCAGCCCAAAAACTCTAAATTTCAGGAGCGATTTTCGTAATTTTTAAAATTGTAGCTGCTGTGCCTGTAATTGTGCCCTCTACGAGGTACCAGGTACATACCACAACACCACACAAAAAACAACGACGATGATACCCCATGGCGAGAAAAGTAACTGGACAACCTGATACCAACGTAAGTACGATACCTTTGGGCGATTTATGTCCCTGTGATAACCCCCAGTGATATCTCTAACCCACATACTAACCAAGTGACACAAACGCAACCAGCACACCCAGGCGAGAACGGGATGTCAGCTCTCCAACTAAGAAGGGATAGGCGGTAAAGAGGGGCAGCACCATTGATATCCCTGCCTGTCGACCCCACGAATGCATTTCGTGACGGGTCTGGAATGAGGTTCCAACACCGGAGAGCAGTACGGAGTACGTGTACCTGAGAGCAGGGCCCACGTCCATGCGAAGCAGAGAATGAGAACCTTTGCGGAAAGGACTCTCTTTCTCAGTGGTAGAACTCATGCTCCCAGATGCCAGCTGATCGTTCCATTACGATGATTACTACAAGGGATGTTTGTATGATCTCCCACTGTGCGTTTCCTGATACCCAGCACGATGCCTGGGTTCTGTGCCTGGTTGACTTGATGGAAGCTCCTGGTATTGTGAACGATACGAGGTCTGCAAGAAGCTAATGGTTTCTAGAAGTTGGTTGCCATATCTTAGTAGGGAAACTGGCTCCCTTGTGAAGCATCTGGACAGTGACACGTTACTACCAGCTTTCCCATCCCCCTAGTTGCCTCGAATTGAGCTGCTGCTTTTGATCCTCTAGGAGTATTTAGTTGATGAAATTGATGTCTATTGAAATGGAGAGTGCTTCCCTCTGTCTATTGAATTGTAGAGTATTCCCCTGTTCACAAGTTTTTTTCTCGAAATTCGCTAAGTTTTTTTAAGGTTTCGTCTATCAAAATGACCAAAAAACACCAAAATCGCCCTTCCACCCTCGACAAAAAATCTCAGATTTCTTGATTTTTGGGCCTTTTTTTAAGCTTTTTTCTTTGTCTGAAAAATAGAGCACAGAACCCGGTCGCCACTAGGACAGTAATATGAATGACTGAACTAGCCATTATTGTATCAAGAAAGAGCTATGTATTGGTGCTTCTCATAGATAGTCGTTCAAGGGAGTCATGGGTATTACATTAAGACAATTCATGTGGTTCTTTCCATCTAATCCTTTACTTAATGGTCCTAGTCTTCCAACTAGAGAGTATTATTGATCCTTCCATCTTTAAACTAATGTCCACTTTATAACGAAGGTCCAAGTCTTCCCCTATACATTCACCTTCAAAAATCTACTTGGGAAGAGGTGGATGCTACCATCTCCGTATTGATACATGTGCCAATGTACAGCGTTAATGTGTGAACATTATCAAGGAAAGGACCTCCACTTGCTATAGTAAAGAGTATAGACTCTTCTTTTTTCTTCAGGTTCCGTCATCTACAAGTGTATGTACTGGTAGTGTTAGAGCTGTTGTAAAGTACAGTCCCTGAGCACAAGTAGGAATATTGATATAATAGACTCCCTAAATAAAGTCAATAGACCATCTGAATATCATATCATCTTTTTTGCATTATGAATATGATCCTTGTGGGGAGCAAGGACATTCTTTATACATTGGGTAATCAGCTAACTAATTCAACACTACCAGGTAGCATCTTATTGTGCCTGAGAGTCGATATACAAGTACCTGCTATCAATGGTTTGCTTGCTTCACTTCTTTATTATCAAGTTATATTTCACTGAAAGTTACGACTTTAAGAACTGCCTCCCGCGAGAGCAGAAACATTAGTACCCTAGAAGTATCAAACTGAAGACATATCTGAAGATTTCGCCTCTACAGCGGATTATGAAGCGAATTGATGCTCTATAGAGAATGTACATACATATTTATCATTTCTTTCTGTTATTCTAGAGACTATCACCGTTCACTGGTAGATACAGTGACATTAAAGAGGTATTGCTCCATATACATCAGTAGAAAGTCTTACAACTTCAATGCAGATGAAGTAAAAGTACTTCTAACGTATCTATTTGAAGTCACAATGGCATCTGTCTACTCCTTTACTGTAGCTTTTCGTCTACGTTCTTCTTCTTCTTACTGTAGCTTCTTTTCTACCTCAATTCTCTTATGCAATAAATACCCTCCATCTCTAGAACGGATCCTCATAGGGATCTTCTTCATCGTAATCGTCGTCCTTTTCGTACTGGTACACAATAGCTCCTCCTTGGACTCCTCCGTCTCCGTACTTTTGACTTTCCAAAAACGGCAGTTGCACGTTATCTTTGGCCTGCTGGTTTTTTGTGGATGTGGTCAAATTGAACGTGGTCAGATCCTTCAACAAATCCGCTTCATTTTCCTGTTGTTGTTGAGCTCTTGAAGGAGCTAGAGCTACAGCATGAGACTCACTATCCACAGTAAAAGTAGCCACTACTGACCGTCCACTTTTTCTCCTATAGTCGAGATGAACCTCGTACTTGGCTGAGTTGCATCCTAGAGGGATATCCCAGGCTGATACTCGGTTATTATGCTGTTCTAGAACATGTGGCATGACATCTGGACGACTCAAGGAAGCCACTGTAAGAATCGAAGTAGCAAAGTAATTGAGAAGAGAGAGTGTGGAGGGGTAACAGGAGCTGGAAGAGTCATTGGGGGGCTTGATATCGCCATGATAAACACACACAACAGTCGTATGTTTGCTGATTAAGCTGAACAGTAATTGGAAAAGCTCTTGTTCGGGGATAAAAGCCAGAGTATCAAAGATAACGAGTGTTTGACAACTGCCAGTCAGTTGAACAATCTGGTTCTTGAGGTTGGACACGTTTTGGTGGCCCGAAATCACGTGATTCACCCGTTTATCCACCCTCAAAGTCTCGTAATTGACATACAAAACATTGGTGGTCTCAGGAGCACAGTGCAAAAACTCGCTGACTAAGCGCGACGCTGCCTGGTCCACGCTATCGATGATGACTGTGAATGCTGACGAGTCCTTGAGCGCCAGAATCCGCGGCAGAAGCAGTGAAGGGTGCATGATATGGTGAAAATGGGGTTCTTCGAAAAAAGATATAAGTTATGCATGGTGGAACTTAATCTGGAGAAAGTAAAAAAAGTAGGTATGAGGTTGGAAGGTGAATGGAGAGGGTTAGGGCGGTTTTTAAAAGTGGAGCTGGTTGAGGAAGGTGAGGGGAGTCAAATGGTGTAGTTTTTGTAGTTTTTGGTGGGTTATTGGTCGAGTTGAATGGGGTTCTAATGTGTACTTTTAGTTGAGATACAGGGAATACAGTTGGGAGATTAGTTGGGAAGTAGTTGGGAAGAGGGAGAGTGAGAGGGGTGGAGTGTAAAGTGGGATAGAGATGGGGTGGGGGTATCTGGAAGTTTTGGAGGGTGTGGAACTGTTTGCTGATTCTGAGGAGATACATTTCTAGCCAATTGGTCCAGTAAATGTCTCAATTGGAGGAGCTCTAAGACGGTATACTTGAAGGTAGGATGATAATTGGAACAGTTGATATTATAGAGGAATTTCCTCCCTAACCCTGTATTGTATTACCCCAATGCAAATACATTCAGTTCAGAGGTTACCGGTACTCTCACTGTACCACCCTGTTGTATATCTTCTCATTATAATTTCGCAGAGCAGAGGTAAATGCATCATAATATGAAATAACTGGAGGCGAAAGCAATATTCAGTATAAATTCTATCTTATTATTGATAAAACGCCTTTTATCTACTTTATTTCACCTTTTGTTGTCTAGTTTATTGACTTAGTGGTGGTACTCTTACATCGCTAAGTCATAATCTATTGAATGTACAAGAAAAGAGATGTGGCTCTAGAACGGGCTACGGAAGAGATAGAAGCTTATAAAAGTGGTTGTGCTCTTAAAATCACCTGCTGATCATGTTCATATAATTTTTTTTCCAATTGATTGAATAATCGTCTTAATTGATGGGTTGTTCTGTGCTGGGAACCGGTACGGTACAGTACAATATGTACATACTTGGCATTGAAAAGATAGTTGGGACTTCAGTTGAGCTTCAGTTGACAGTATGGAGAACACAAGGGCCCCTCTAGAGTGGACTATAGAAGAGTTATGACAATTGTGAAGAGTGCAAAGTAGGTATAGCTGGGCCATTACTACTTTCCAGTATCTTTCTTCCCAAATAGTTGTCTGCTTTGGTAGTCTTATGGAGCATCAATTCACCAACAGTCCCATCAGTCCTAGTTGGGACTTACGTTATTTCATAGTTAGGGCAGGACAGAGGTCCCCCTAGAATGGGCTACAGAGAATCTATTCACATTCTGAAGAGTGCAATTTGTACCTTAAATCTTCCTTAACTGTTTCATACACTTCTAGTTCTATAATGCCTTTGTTGATCAATTGATGGGGTATCTTTTCCGCCAACTGACCTTTCATGGATAGTTGGGACTTTGGTTACTTCATACTTAGGCTTGGACATAGTACAGACGTCCCTCTGTAACGGGATATAAGAGAGATATGACAGTTTTGAAAAGTGCATTTTGTACCTGACGTCTTCTTTAGCAGTCTAAAGTACTTTTCCCTCTATAATGTCGTCTCAATTGGTCTTTTTGATGGGGTATCATGTCTATCAACTGACTTACGTTATATAGTTGGGACTTTAGATAGTCAATAGTTGGCACAGGACATCGAACAGAAGCCCCCTTGGAAAGGGCTACAAGAGAGATATGAGAAATCTGAAAGGTGCAAAGTACGTGAAATTGCTTCCTTATCATCATCATAGATTTATATTCCCAAAATGCAGTCTACTTTGGTAGTCTGATGGAGTATATTTCTCCCAACTGACTCTCCATATGTACTTGGGACAATAGTGAGCCTGTACTTAGCAATAGACGTAGAGCAAAGGTCCCTCTAGAATGACCACTACAGCTGCTACAAAGATTCTGAAGAGTGCAAAGTGCGTATAAGTGCGTCCTTAACGTTTTTATGTGGTTCTTTTTTCAAAAAGTTGTTTCGTTTGGCTGTCTGATGAGTATCATTTCTGCCAACAGACCCATCAGCTCTAGTTGGGACTTTAGTGGGACTATACTTAGGGTACAACATAGAACAGAGGACCCCCTAGAATGCTCTACAGAGCAGCTATAGAAATTTTGAAGAGTGCATTTTGTACCTTGGGTCTTATATAACAATTCCTTGCACTTTTCGTCTTATAATATTGCTTCATTTGGTCTTTTTGATGGACTATCATTTCTGTCAAGTGACTTTCCATAGTTGGGACTTGGTGAGACGACAGATAGCATAGAGAGAGGATAGAGGTCCCTCTAGAATGACCAATACATGTGCTATAAAAATTCTGAAGAGTGCATTCTGCTCCTGAAGTTTCGTATAGCTGTTTCATATATTATTAATTTTATAATGTTGCCTTAGTTGGTCTTTTTGATGGTGTGTCACCTCTGTCTACTGACTTAGGATATATAGTTGGGACTTTAGTGGGATAGTACTTAGCATAGGACATAGAACAGAGGACCCCCTAGAATGCTCTACAGAGGGGCTATAATTTTTCTGAAGAGTGCAGAGTGTTCAGAATGGTCCATACTATATGATAGCACCTTTCACGTCACTCAATTCCCACTTTGATAGCCATGTTCCCTTGGCTCCCCCAGTCTAGAACATCACGGGTCTACTGCAGATCTATAACTCCGATCTGGGAACAATAACAGCGCTAGTGGTGCGGTAGATCGATCTAGCGTGGGTTAGGGGTGTAATATCACTCAATTGAGGTATTAGGGTGGGAGGGGGCATCTCAGTGTGTATAATTACAGGTTACCCAGACGACGACTACAGCTACATTAGAAGCCTTAGAAGTGTACTTGGAGGTCTACAAGTACTCTTACTTACGTAATATACCTTAGATTATCTAGTATGTCGCTCACCTACCGGTGGTTGAGTTCATTGTTATACAACAAGGCCATTGGAGACTTCTTTGTTTACATATCAGAAGGATAGTAGAAGAAGGCAATGGCGGCGATAAAGTAGGTGCCGAGCAGCATGACTCCCTCGAGCCAGTTGGATTCGCCGTCCTGGAGCAGGTAGTTGCACACAAACACGCCCACAAACAGCACGGCCGTCTCAAAAGTGGAAAAGTAGAGAGACATGGGCTGGTCGATGATCCATCCGAGAATAACCAGAAAGGGGGTGAGGAAAAGCGCAATTTGAAGAGAAGAGCCGATAGCCACTCCGATAGCGAGGTCCATTTTGTCCTTGACGGCCACAACCACGGCAGTCACGTGCTCAGCAGCGTTACCGACAATAGGGAGCAAGATGAGACCGATAAAGGTCTTGGAAAGACCCGAGGAAGCGACAATATCGTCAATGGATTCCACCAGGTAATCGGCACAGAAGGAGACCATGATAGTGATCACCACCAGCGCAAAAATGGACTCCCAGGGAGTCAGAGTGGAGCCCTCATGTTCGTCTTCGGCCTCAGTTCCCTCAACAGCCTCCCGCTCGGCATCTTCAAACAGGCCAGAGTGAGAACCCAGCTGGAAGTAGAGGAAGAGAGTGTAGATGGAGAGAATGACGATGGAGGTTCCTCGAGAAACAGCCAGGGTAGGGTCCACGACAGAAGGGTCGGTATCCTCACCAGGCTTGCCCGAATTGGGCAAAGAAGCGTGGAAAGCGGCCGGAATCAGCAACGAGGTGACGCCCAGAGCCAGCAGAGACGACATGGTCTGGGCCACGGTCATGTTGAACTTTTGCTGGACTCGTCCCCAGCCTCCAGCCACAAAACAGCAACCCAACACAAGAAGCATGTTGGACAGAATCGAACCGAGCATCGACGCCTGCACAATTCGAATCTGGCCCTGGTACAGCGCAATGATGGACACAATGAGCTCGACGGCGTTTCCAAAGGTGGCATTGAGCAAACCTCCAAGAGTCTGGCCCACCTTGGCCGAAAGCTCTTCGGTAGCAAACGACAACAGAGCAGCCAGGGGCACAATGGCCAGAAAGTTGAGAGAGAAAGTCCAGGTGGCGCTCCAGCCCAGGTACCCGGAAATGAGACCCAGAGGCACGAAAATCAGCAGAATGTTGACATAGGAAGAACACAGGACAATGCGCACTTTTTGCACATAAGTGTGGTCTTCGGGCTGCAGCCGTCGACCAATCAGAGGAGTGGATTCAGAGGGCATTTGGGGGTGGTGAAGAAAGGGAGGTTTTTTTTTTTCTTCAAAAGTTGTCCGTCAACAATGTCGTCGAGTCCAATCCAATTGCAGCTATATTATAAAATATAAAACCCGCTTAGAATTAAGCTTATATCCCGCGCGTTGGGTGTGGAGGGGGCGACAAAAAGGTGGGGGAAATAGGGGTTGATAGTGCTCAGAATGACCCCAAAATTCGTCAGAACACTCCCCAAGGCTCAATTTACCTACTGTCGAATTTTCAGCCAAATTCCTCCATTATTTGCCCCGCTTCTCCACTACCCCTGATTCGGCAGTGCAACCCTTACACCTGAGCTATCATACAATGCAGACCAAAGGCGTCTAACGATGCATCTAACCTGTCAACTGATGGAGGCTGCGGTTTGCGATTGTAGGAGGAGAATTTCGGGTGATATTGTTGATTTAGTATGTACAGGTATTGTGGGGAAAACCCACTTTTTGTGGCGTAATACTTGTCCAATTCGGGTTTTAAAGGTATCATCTTGATCCTCTCGCTCCGCTGATTCTAATGGTACCTTTATTTCCCCTGTAACCCTTCTACATCCGTCAATATCCCCCATATCTCTCTTCCCCCTCGTCGTTCAGGCCCGATCTCTAACCTCAAAGTCTGTTTATTGTTGCTGCAGCCATGGTCCCAAACAGGCAAGGAGGAGAGTCTTGGAGACACAAGGTTCTCCGAAAATGTACTTACAACCTCCAGATCGCGTTTTAACGGGGGTAGAAGAGTCCGGGAGGTGTTTGCGACCATTTTGATCCAAAAAACATCGAAAAAGACCCATTATTCGACCCCACATCCGACTCCTGAAACAGTCCCCACATTTTTAGTTGCAGCCGGTTTCGTACTTCTGCATCAAGCTGTCTTGGCGGGACAATAGGTGGAATTGAACATGTATGATTTAGTATAGTCACGTGACAAAAGCTCCTACATAGTGACCACCTATCTCTTCACTTTTATTTACTTCGTTACTCTGTTTACTTACCTTAGTAATCGTATTGATATCTTTCAAACGCGTTTTAAACCTGACTTCAAACTCAGCAGTCAGAGTCAAATGTTAGGACTCCGATGTGGCTAGTGCAAGGGGGGAAAAGTGGTAAGTATAGTAGAAGTTGCTTAGTAATAGTAGGGTAGTGTATCGTTCATAGTGGTACCGGCAGCATGGATCTATAGTACTGTAGGCATGATTACTAATACTGTAGAGTACTGCTCACAATAGACCTTCTCAACATGATATCCGCAGAGAAGGAGGCAGTGCAAACTTTGGACGAGACTGGCTTTTATTGTGTTTCAGAAGGGGAAGGGACAGGTTATGACTATGGTAGTTTAGTGATCAAGCTGGTTGGTAGGGGTCACGTGCTGGCTGGTAGGTGAGGTTATGGTCACCTGGTCGAGTTTTTGGTCTTTTTTGCCCTTCTCGAGACGGAATGGTCATATCTTGGTGTACTGTCACGACCAACATCTCATTGTGAATAGAACTCCCATTATCTCAAAATAATGTATGGGAACGACCGATCGATAGACAGCCGCAATGTAATTCTAACCATCTTTTTTCGGCTGATTTCGGCCAACAGATGGTGTAAATATGTTCCCATTCATTGTAAGTCGTGCTCACGTCCTATTTAGTTAGCATTTACTTAGCTGAAAAAGTCTGCTGGGGGTTCAAAAATGGGGTTCCAGGGGGAATATGAAAATGGGAGTTGGTGGAAAATGGAGGTCTTGAAGGAGGGAGCTGACTGGTGGAATAATATTTATGGGTTGTAATACAAATATGTGCTGTATTTGAGTGTATTCTTTGGAGGAAGGGGATAGAATTACTTAGCTTTAGTTGATGGAAATTGGGAGAGATGTGAAGCTTCTGAATAGTGATAGGAAGTCAATGTATCTTGCTAATGAGTACACTTAAAAGACGTCTGTTAATACCTGATATGCCTAAATCTCTGATCGGACACTTTTCCATTCTTTTGATGATTTGATGGAGTCTTAAATATTTCACTATTTGGATTCGTCATAAACCGGATACTTGACCTTCCAGTGGAGATTTTTGATTTTTGGAAACGCCAATCTGTTTAGAATTTCCTGATTTACATGATTACCGCTTTAATGGGCGTTTTTACCTTATTTTTGAGCGTATATCGATCATCTTATGATCACCCTGCTCTAAGTTAACTCCAGTAAAAAGCAAGCCGAACTGAATCACTGTAAAAGTGAGTCAAAGAGCCTGAATTGAGTCAGACGTTTCATGACACACTTTAAGCATGTATTTGAAAACACTGTCAGAGGTTTTTATCATTTTTGGACGTTTTCCGTCTGTTTTGAGAGCCGTCAAACTCACCTCGTTTACTTACCCTCACCCCCAACTTTACTTGGCATTACTTGGCAAACTACTTAGCATATTTTTCTCACCCCTCTTTTTCTCCCCTCGGCCTCCGACTGTCACATTCCACCCCGCGTTTTCTCTGGGGTCGTTGTCCAGGCTAACCTGCAACTAGCACAAGGCTCCAGTTTGTTTTTGAGCCGCAGGAAGGAGGTAAAAGAGGGTACTGTTGCTGTGATGACTAAGAAGAGAAGAACACAGCATACAACGGCGTGGAAACGGCAGAAACACAGAAAAAATCTCTACGATGACAAATAAAACAGCCCCCTTCCCCTAATCCCTCGGTAACTCCTTTTGACCCCACCAAAAGCATTATCTGTCCGTCTAAGTCGTTTCTCCACCTGGGGCGGGGGAGGGGTCTGTTTGCTAGTGTCTACTGATTGGTAAAGACCAGACTTTGAATTTCCAGAAGGGGAAGCCGGAGGACAACAAGTCTGACAAGTTCCCAGAGCAATATCTCGTTTTTCCGTCGTTATATATACTACTCTCGTATTTATAACATGTCTCACTTTATTTGGTCTTTATTTGCTTGTTAAAAAAAGGGATAGAATACGAGGCTGTATCATAACAGCTGCTACGGGTCGAGACGTGCCCAGAATCAAAGTCCCCATGTCCCCCAGACTTTTATTGGTTTTGTTAGTTCGTTTTTCCCTTTTCCCCCAGTGTAACGCCTGTATCGTCAGGTGCTAACCCTGATAAGCCCATAAAAACGTGGAAACCCCCTCCAATCGACTCTTGTTGCGTAGGTGAACCTCATGCCCACGCTAAAAGCCCAATCATGTAGCTCGACTTGCGCAGTGGAGGAGATTGTTAGCGTGGACTTAGCGTCGTGTGGAGGAGGGGCTTAGTGCGAAATACAAGGGAGTTGTAAGCGATGGGTCTGGGCGTACGAGGTGATACGAGGTGGTACGAGCCGATACGACAATTGACAGGTTGAACTCCGGGAAGTTTTTTGACCATTTTTGAGCGAAACAAAGTGGTTTCAGTTGATGCCTAGATATGCTCCATAGTAACCCTAGTACAAGTAGTCCACCATACATATAATCTTGGACTGTACACTTTTTGCAGGTACAGCTCCTGCCACTAACCTTGTAAAACTACAGGCACTGTTATCAGCACTATTGGAGTTTCCCCTGTGTATACTTTTCTTCTAAGACCCTGTAGTAGGTGCAGTAGAGGAAGTGCAGTAGAGGGAGGTAAGAAGTAGGAAGAAGGTATAAAAAAGAAGAGAAAGAGATTGTACACAAAGAGAACCCCCATTGATTCTTCTTTGACCCTTTGTCACCGTTTTGAGACATTATCCGAAGACTTCCGTTAAGACTTATCAAATCCCCCCGCTCTTTTCTCAGACTACTCGCAACCCCACCTCGCTGCACTAGCCACTAGTGTAAGCGAGATGGACATGGGGGACCAGAGCACGGCTGGCACCTTGTTATATATGACCACAGAAGGCTATAGATGACGGTTGTCGGAATCTTTTCCAGCTGTTTTTTTTCGACTGGTTTTTTCCACCCGTTTTTTTTCAACAGTTTTGTTCTTCCATGGTCACCCCCGACGTATCATACACTGAAGGCATTCTTGCGGCTCTGCCTATTCCTCCGGGAACCGCTACCGGCACGGGTCTTCGTCCGCTGCTCAAAATGGTGACGGAACTCCTGGGTCATATTCGAATTGGCCAGTACCTTATCGATATGGTGATTGGTTCTCAAATGGCGATTTTTGGCGGAGTCCCTAACCCACAACAAGATCGAGCTCCTTGTATCTTGTTTATTGTTTTGCACTGCGTTTTCTGCGTGTCCAACGGTCTAATCTTCATGTACAATCTCTACCACCGACATTTATTCCTGCTGACAGGATGCCATGCTTGTTACAATCTTGTATGTGCTATTGGATTTGGTTTGAGACTCAAATGGAGCAATTATACCATCCAATACTTGACAGCAGTGTTTTCCGTCTGTTTACCGATTGGAACCACCTTTTATCTCAACTTTTGCAACACGGTTTTGGGCCACAGAATCTTCACGAGACGTCACCCAGAGACCGGAAACTCGTCGTGGTTCCATGTGATCATGACGGTCTTTTACTGTCTCATTATTGGAGTGGTGGTAGGCGCTGTTTTGGGCCAAGCTCTGCCTTACCTGTACTTTATGGGTCCTAAACACTACCAAATGTGCCGAAACGTGGCCAAGGCTATGGGTATCATTTGTATCTTGTGGGCTTTAGGCGGGCTGGCCATGGTTTTGGCTGCTTACATAATCCCTGTGGGATCTATCGGCCATGAATTCCCCGGTTTCCGGGCCAAACGAGCCCGGGGATTACGTCAGACAACCACTCCCTTTTGGATCACCAGCTTTGGAATCTTCAATTACCCGGAAAAACCAAAGTACAAGACTTTTACTAAGCGGAGTCTGGAGGAAGATGAACGATATGGAAAGTCCAATAATGATACTCTTTTCGCCCGGTTTGTTGATTCAGAGAGACGAAACCCCGTCAGAGTCATGTCGGATCTCAACAATAACCCTACTATCTGTGCTCTTTTGATTTCCTTCACTTCGTGTGTTTTGACCACCATTACTGTGATTCGAACAGTTTCTCTTTTCGAAGATGAGTTCTTTAAAGTCAGACAAAAGGGCAATTCTCCAGTATTTCAGAATTACACCCTCTATGTCACTTTTGGAGCTCTAGAGACCATTGTTAACGCTCTCTTTCTGTTGTTTAGAATCGATCTCAGATTCTATATCCCTGATAGAGAAGACTTTTGGGATTGGCTCGATACTTATCCGCTTTTCCGAACGGGAAAGATTGGCCATATCTACGACAAGAGTCTCACTATTGATGCGGCAGGAATGGTCCATTCGGTAGTACCAGATGTGCCTTCACCACAGCAGGATTTCTCGTCAGGAGAGAAAGCCAGACACTCGGTCGAAGAGTCGTTATCTTCGCAACATAGCAGTGCAGCCAGAAGTACCACGTGAGCGGCAACGGTTGTTGTGTTTGATTTAGTAATAAATGAAAAGATAAAGTCAGGAGGTAGGGTTGTAGAGTGTTATGGCGAACTGGTAGGCGATTTTCTGCAGGGACCACCATACATCTGGGGTATGACGGTCGTGACAGGTGTCTGCTACTTGTAGTGGTCTGGAATAAGTAACCAGCCTTTCCAAAAGAGACTCTTAATCTGTCACAATCCCCATGTCACCTTAAAATTGTGTTTGTGTTAGGTGACACAACCAAAACTTGGATTGTGCACTTCTTTGCCCCCCTGTTCCTCGCTTGACACCCTTACACTTCCCCTCCACTCCGGCCGTGTTGGAGACAGAACATGATTGCGTCCGCCGCTTTGGAAGTGAAGGAATGTGTGAGTGGTGTGGGGGAGGAAGAAGAAAGTAAAGTGTTGTATTACTTACCAGTAAGGTACACTTTTGGGTCCACCTTATATTAAGAAAGGGGAGCTGAATAAATATTGGATGTGGGACAGTTGGAGACTTGAAGATGATATTAGCGTACATCTGATCAACAAGTGTCCACCTCTTGTCGTGGCACTTCTGGTGCGTAAGTACATCAACCAAATATCAATCGATATACTTCGTTGTTTTCAACAATATTTCAACGGTATTTATCATATGTGATATCGCCTAATGATGTTATGGAGAGGCGGGCTGTTCGGCTTGGGTTATTTGAGGGCATCAAACCCCTTTACCCCTTGTCTGCAAAGTACGTATATTCGGGGCAGCGGCTCTTTCTACACCCAGCGACCATAGAGGAACTCATGCCTTAGGGCAGATGAACAACAGTTACTGGCGACAGCGCTTAAATATTACTGAATAAATGATTATGTATGTATGTTATGGAGATATTGTTGGAGGGTTATCCGAAAGAGGCAATAGAGAGGTGTTTGAAAGTTGTCTTTATTAGTTGAGAAGTGTCGTACGAAGATCTACTCTAGATGTACAGTACTGTACCTGGTAACAGTGCTAAAGACAACTTCTGGTGATCATGTAGTACTTAACAGAAATGGCCCAGGCGCAGTTTGTTAGGTGGGAAAGAAAGACAAGAGACTTACGGAGCTTGAAAGGCTCGTGTTGTATAGGGCACGTCTCTTGTCAATCTAAATGACTCTTACACCTGTTCTAGATGGGTCTCTGGTTAGTAGCATGAAGTAAGTAGGGGTGGGTGTAGTTACTGTGGTAGAGACATGACCGAGGTGTGTAGAGTTTTATCATGTAGAGATATTGATGAAGTGGTGTTTGAAGCAGTACGATGTTGTACAGTGTCGTACTTGAAAGAAATGTGCGACTGTAGAAAAAAAATTATGAAGACGTTTATAACGGTAGAGATGTCCTGTCTATCATAACTACATGTCGTTTTCATTCTTCAAGTGAGTTGACTTCTACAGGCAGAGTCTGACAATACACAGTTCATAATGTTTCTCTTGGGCAGGGTCTTGGTTAGAACGGCATCTTCTGGAGCTGATATATACTGTACTGTATGTATACATTGTTGTCAAGATTCAATACTGATATATACCCAGTCACCCCGTTAATGGACTTCAATGAATGGTTCAATGAGAAATCAATATCGAAGCGTATGGTTGGAAAGTACTACAATGTTGGTACCTGTCACCGAAGCAGGTAGCTAATTACTTGCAAACATGCCTATCACTACTCGTAAGTCGTGACAGTCAGACATCTAGTATACAACCAGTGAAGTCTAGCACAGACACAACAAAGATCTCATTGTCCCTATTAAGATGAGCCTTTGTTGTAGCTCTTAAACACTTCATTATGTTCATCTACCAGTACCATGAGGAGCTCTTTCAGAGGGAAGTGCTGTATCTGCTCCAAAAACTTCTACGACCAGGTAGGAGAACTGAAAAGTGCATTTCCAACTAACGACAAGTAGTTTTTGACTGATTGTAATGGTGCCAGATCTCCTTCACCCTTCAACAATCGACCTTCTGGAGCCATTGGTACCCTAGCAAACTGGAATCTCTCCATTCAGAATATGATAACTTTGAATATTAGCCATATCATATTTCAGCTTTAAACCAAGATAAATACCATCTCTTCCCTCAGTTTCTTTACCCAGAACTTCTTAAAGATCTTCTCCTAGTAATGTTGGACGATCTTATTACAGTAGAACAACTGGTGAGGACTGGACCTGTGAAAGTAGGTATAGCAGCATAAAAAAGAAAAGGAATTGTGTAATCTCATGTTTCTGGGCTATCATTGATACTGGTGAAGCATTAGGCTGTAGAAAGTGCTTGTTTGTCTTTTGGTAAGATAATATACTGTAACTACCACCCCAAGCTGTTTCATCTGGACTATAAAAACACCATATGTAGAAGTCCTTGGCATGGAAAAGCTGTTCGAAACCCGGTTGTGGTTATTTATCAATTAGTTCAAAATCCAACCGTCCTTACTACAGATTTTTTGAGATAATTGGGATTCTATGTCGACCTAGAGGTGTTGGTCGTGGTTAGGGTACTTTGTACTTTCAAACGAAGAGCTTGTTAAGTATGAACTTGATATGACCCTTCCATCTCATTTGACTGGATTCTTTGTATAGCATTAGACCATGATTCAGTGGTCTTCTCTCAAACAACAAACTTCCCTAACCCTCTCTTTAATGAACCTCCTCCACGTGTTGTATCATGTGAAGGATATGCTTGAGGTATCTCGTACATTGAGCGTTAGAGGCCGCTATAGACTCATCGGAAGAGGGAGAGTAAGTTGTAACTGAGGGTTGTAAAGAAGGTGACCAAAGAGACCCTAATGAGGGATGGTACCATAGGACTGAGTGTATTAGTGAAGGACGATTAGTCATCCAGGATTAAAACAGCTTTCGGAGTAGTTTTAAGTCTTCATCTTCACTGTTCTGCCAGACCCTACATTTGGACATTTCCAATATTACCCCTTTCGGCACTTTGCTTGTCACTACCTGTAGCTAATGCCCTGTCTTTCAATCAAACTGTACCCGTTTTAAGCCGCTCATCTTAAACAACAAGACCTGGCCTGTCACGTTCATGAGGTCCGATGCCGCCGACACTTTAAACACACCCGTTTTATTTATGACTGAGTGAGGCTCAGTTAACGGTAATGCCATCAAACAATCAATCTCATTTATCCTCAAGTTAGCCCTGGAAGTGCCTTAAAAGACGTATCAGGGTACAGTACCAGTTGTTCATCATAAGGCCTGTTCAAAGCCCAAATTGACCACTGTATCCGTACTTTTGTTCACCTCATTGTCAACTCCAGTATGGCTAATCAAAGACATTGCCCTGGCAAAGTTCAAGCGGATAACGTGGAGATGAATTGCATTGTCTGGAGAGTGAGTTTAATGAAACCGGTAAGAGTTGAGTTGAAACGTGAAATATGAGTTGAAAACATGAATATGAATAATCTCAAACGGCGAAGTAAAGGGAGAACAATGGCCTCTGTAAGCCCGGTACTGTACCTCTGTCAAATCATCAAATCATAGTCTTCACTTCTCTAGGTGGACCCTTCCCCTCCTCCCCTCCTACCCTTACCCTCTGAACCCTTCCCCACGTCTTGTAGCCCCCTCCTGCAACGCTACTTCACCTGAGTTACAGCCAAGCCATGGGCCACCTGTACCAGCCTGACCCACCTGTGCCACCTGTGACCAGCCTGACCGTCCATCCTTCTCCGGACCAATCAAACGCGTCACAAGTCGTCTATCTCTTGTCTCGCATCTTCCCCTCATGAGCCGTCAACCTTAACTGAACAGGGTAATGACCAATAAGGCGAGACAGACTGGGAATATGACAAAATCAATGTCACCACGGAATGTCATAAACCGTGTAAGAACTGGTGGCACCGTCTACCATTCCACCACCACCTGTTGTCAACTCCTCCTTTGCTCGTAAATCAAAGTTTGCCGATCACTATTATCACGGAAGTCTGATGGCGGAGACTCCACGGGCCAGATGCAGCCTGGACACACGACATGCCGGGTAGCGTGACCCGCTGGGAGAAGAGAAGGAGGGAATAGAGCACGCATATATAGACGGGACTTGTTTTTGTGTAACCAGTTCACGTGACAGACAAGGTGACTTAACTTCAATGTTGCGCCTCGAACTCGTATACTTCAAACTCCACTTCGAACCCCAGCTACCAAAATTCTGAGACCACGATAACTCGTTGACGTCTTTTCGAGCCCGGCTAAAAACCGGAAATAAAAGCCTTTATCTCGCGTCTTTGTCTTCAAAATACCGGCCCAACCGGCAGTTGCCGAGACAGACGTTTGAGAGTTGTGAGGATTATTTTTGGTTTTTGGCGTTATCCACGAATTCTTTCAATTTCCGCTTTTTATTTCGGATTTTCTGTTTTTCCACTTTTTTTCCAGTTTTTTCGTTTTTTTGGTTGCATGATACGACATGGAATGGACGGTTCTAGAAGGACATCCGGGGAGTTGCAGCCAAGTGACGCATACCATTGTGGAGGTGGAGGGAAGGCGGATCTAACCATACCATTTTTATCCCTGTATCTTCAATATTTCCCCCTATAAACCACCCACCATCTTTTCCGCCCTACCTTAATCCTAGACCAAGTTATCGTCATCTTGCTAATAATAAGTCGAAACTTCCTCTCCTTGTTCCCTTGTCTCCTGCGCAAGCGACACCTGTACCTCAATATGCAACACGGCCATTACGTCATAGCTCGGCTACCGCATTAGTACGTCCTCCAGAGCTGACTAACCAGTGGAGCTCCATACGACTAAGTCTTGACTAACTTGAGTTTATAGCAATGAGGCGGGTGAATGGAGGAGGAGAGAATACACGTGAAAAGCAGCCCAAAATCACAAACCAACAAACCACGTGATCAATTGACTGTTACCGCCCCAACCCATGTAAGAAATTCACCTCCAAAACAGCTCCCTCACCATCCTACAAACTACTTTAGACTCCGCCCAGATGTATATTATGTAGACTAGTAAACTCTGTTGGGCCAAGTAGCTGCATCGTCCAGTTGCTCTATATGATGTGGGTAGAGAGTCGAGTTAGACAGGTAGAATGTGGAAAAAATGAAGACAAGAGCTGTGTTTGTGTAACTTGTGTTTGTGTCCGTGTAACCAGTCTATCTGTGTAACTGGTGTTTGATTTCCACTTCTCGGAACAATTCTCCACAACCCACCTCTCAGACGTGAGCTCAACGTTGCTGGTTGCGGTGTGTCCAACTCTATTCACACGACACCTTCATCGTCGGCCCTATTTAAGGTCGAGCTTTCCCACCTCTCCTCTCCCTCTCTTCATTCCCGCACAATGTCTCTCTCCGACAAGATTGAAAACGCGCACATTCCCGAGCAGCGGCCTCTGGCCATCTTCTCCGACTTTGACGGCACCATCTTTCTGCAGGACACTGGCCACGTTCTGTTTGACAAGTTTGGCTGTGGTCCCGAACGTCGAGCGGAGCTGGATGAGTCCATTTTTACAGGAGAACGGACCTTCAAGGGCGCCTCAGAGCTGCTGTGGGGGTCCCTTAAGGACGTCACCCTAGAGCAGGGCTTTAAACAGCTGGAAAAGGAGCTGACCATGGACCCTGGGTTCCCCGAGTTTCTCAAATACGTCCAGCGACATCACATTCCGTTTTCCGTCATTTCCGCGGGAATCAGACCGCTCCTGCGGGTGGCGCTGGACGAAAGCATAGGCAAGGAAAAGTCGGCCGAAATCAACATTGTGTCCAACGACGCAATCATTGCCCCAGACGGCTCAAAGTGGACGCCTCTGTGGAGACACCCGGACTCTGATCTCGGCCACGACAAGTCTGTGTCGCTTCAGGAGTTCAAGGACGCTACCGAGGAGGTCAACCCCATCATTGTGTTCATTGGTGATGGTGTGTCCGATCTGCCTGCCGCCAAACACTCGGACGTGCTCTTTGCTCGACGAGGCCTCAAGCTCGAGCAGTACTGCGTAACTAACAAAATCCCTTACATTCCCTACGACGACTTCAACGACATTCGTCGAGAGCTGCGGAAATACGTCAAGGGAAACCGGCACCACGATCTCAAGTACGGCGCCTCCGACGACGCCGAGCTGGTGCGATCCGCAGCCTCCTCCATGGAAACTTCGCCCTCGGCTTCTCCCGGTCTCAAGCCTCTCACTAACCTCAAGATGACCAAGACCGAGAAGGAGCTCGACAAGCTGGACGGTCTCAAGCTGGATAAATAGAGCACTTTGTGCAGGACTAGAATGAATGGGTATGGTAATGACAATTGTAGGTGGAACCAGGAATGGTAATGACAATTGTAGACGAAGCCGGCGATGTACGAATCGTATATTTAGTTGGCCAGTACATTTGAGAAGCACTTCGTATCTCTCTTTTTGGTTCTAAATACGAACGGGAGCGGCCTTAATTGAAACATGTCTCATTGCAGAATAATCGCTTTTGCTGAGGGGAAAATGTGTAAGTTAGTTGAGGGCAATAGTTGGGGTAGATGGAGCGCTGTGGTGGGTGCAATTCTTTCTTAATTTCGAAAATAAAGGTGCCATTCGAACTGGGGAACCTTGGTTTATATACTGACAAAAATCTGAGCGAATTGCTCCATTATTCCTTCTCTTTAGAGACTTTACTGTTCTTGCCATATGGTGCCTTAGATTTAGAGTGGGAGAAGAGGTTAAGAGTTAAAAGTTGTTGATCTAAAACAACACTTAGTATCAAGCTTCAAGTGTTATGTATGGACTAAATACGGCATTATATCTAGTTTCAGAGACATTAAGAGAGTGTCTGATTTTTTCTAAATTTCTTAGAATTTTTCACATTTTCTATTTAATTGAGTTAAAAATGATAAAATCCACAACAATAAACTGAGCCAAGGTTCGATTCTCCGTTGCAGAATTATTTTTACCAGTGTGACAATTGAGGTGCACCTATATTTTTGAAAGAGAAGTTATATTGAAAATCCAACACAACAACTGTACAATCCTCTTCTTTCCCATTCCATCTCCTCTTTTAATTCTACTCTTCCCAGAATCGAACCCACTCTAACCCTAGCAGTCCCTATTATACAGAGTTACCCTACCGTTTTCTCCCACTATATAACCCTCGTCGTCCTCGATCCAAGTCTTTTTTCCTTACATTCGTAAGCCCTCTATTCACTGCACTGCCCACAAAATGGGTAACTGGAGGGGAAAAGAGCGGCGAGAGTAAAGTGAGAGGCCACCTCATACGACGTCGACGCTATACACCGAAGTTCGATGTTGTAACTGGGCTCCTTCGACATTCTTGGTAGATTCCTGCTGATAACAGTAGAGAAGGTTTGATTGGGTGAAAAAAAGATGACTGCTGGAAATTCTTATAAGACTGGCTGACTATGAAGCTCAAATGAGATTGAATAGGGTCAGTAGAAGTAACTCTTGGCTTTAGACTTGAAAGAGCACCATCCGTACGATACCTGGTACCGGTATGATCGGCACCGCTATGGTACGGATAGTGTCTTACCTATGGTATATACTGGTATCCGTACCTGGTAGATCTCGACTGTTTCTTCTTGACAGCCATTGATTCACTGTACTGGCACGCCTTGGCAACTTGCCAGGGACTCGGCTTCCATCCGCCCACAATCCGTCAACTGAAAAGATGCGACATTAGCTTGAGCACGCCTGGTCGCGTTAGCCGCCACGCTTTGACGTTTCTTGGCGCACGTGGAGGAGAGGTGGGTGGTTCTGAGGTCTACCGGTATGGTTATATGGCTACCGGTGAACAAGTTTTCACTTCTATAGCTGTACCGGCTCCTACTGGTATTAGAAAGTGTATGATAGTGTCAGATGTATAGTCTGTCATAAGGTGGTGGTGGTAATAAGAAGGTCCATAAGTTGTCTCCCTTAGACAAGGTCATTGTCTGTCTCTGTTTTAGATGTTTGTCTGTGATGTTTTAGATGTTAGCTTGACGTCAGACTACCGGTACCGGTATGTACTCGTACTGTACAGTGCAAACAGTCATGACAGCCTGATATTGGTATACTGGTACTTCCGTGCCACCACTCCCGTCATTCACGCCAACGTCACATCTGTCTTGTGTATGTACTGTACCTTCTCGACCGATATGGCTATGAATGCACTGCTAGCTCGTATAGGCACACCTCTTTCCTAGTCTAGACTCTTCTCCGCAGAAGGTAACTTTGCGAATACGAGGTGGGGAGAAGAAGTGGAAATGGGAGAAAACAAGTTTTCAAGGCTTACGACGTTGTAGGACGTTCTAGAGAGGCACAAGAACTGTTTTAATCAAAAAATTGACCAATTTCTGCTCGTTATAACCCTTCAAATTGTCTCCACCCTCCTACGTTTGATTATACCAACGCTAACTTTTTCAACCTTGTCTGACGGCGATTGTTTTGAACTAACGTCCATTTTATTCTTTCATAACCGTGAGTACACATGGTCGCTACATTGAGAGTGGTCAAAACCCGTGGAATATGAAAAATCGGCTATCTTGCATGCGTTTCATTTCAGCGTGGAGTACATTCGGTGCACTGAATGTAGGTACCGGTACATACATCCATACGATATCAGCATCAGTAGGTACAGTAAGGTAATGCTCTGTAAATGTTACCTAAAACCTCATCTCAATCATCAAATGTCAATTCTACTTTTGTCAATCCACTTTTCTGAAACACAATCATAACCCCTTAACACCGTCCACTTATTGAAAGTCCCCCTCACCCACGTTGTGCCTTGCCCCCGTGTCTTGCCCCCATTGTGTGCCAAGAGAAACGTGTCCTGCCAAGCGTCTCGGTATTGGGCCACGCAGATGACCAAGATGCGACTTTGTGAAGTGGAGAAGAGGTGGGAAAAGAGCATAGAAAAGATCAGGTTTTTGGATGGAAAAAATCGGGTTTTTTTATTTTATTTTTCCCACCTTCCCAACTTCACTCCTCCCACCTGCTCGTACCTTACTCTTGTCAGCCGTCCCAACAGATAAAGTGTTGTCTTTACATTGGGCTAACTTTGGAAACTTTGGATCGTCTCCATCTCACTAACTCAACTCCGCCAAGAAGGGTTATAAGCAGAGTATCTGCGGGCTGGCCAATGAAACGGCGGTAATTACTTCAACGTGTGCACGGCTCGAATCAAAGTCGGTCCCGGCTTTGTCTGTGAAATCTACACTACCGGTAGTCCACTCCTAACACTCTATAACCATCTCTCTATAAAGATACCATGATACCCAGACCAGATACCCAGACCTCAGTAACCCTTTACCCTGATGCAACTCACACTCGTTCTTGCTGCCCTAACCTCTCTGGTTTCGGCCCAGTCGTCGGTCGACACCAAGGCTCTGTACTCCAACAAGCCCACCTTCTCCAAGTACGATCCTCCCCTTGAGACCATCATTGCCGATGCCGCCAAGGCTCCCACTAACTCCTTTGCCGGCAAGAAGACCGTGCCCGGCAAGAAGTTTGACAAGTACTACCAGATCTGGCTGGAAAACACCGATTACGACAAGGCCCATGAGCAGGAAGATATGCAGTACTTCATGTCCCAGGGCATCACTCTCACCAACTACTGGGCCCAGACCCATCCTTCTTCTCCCAACTACGTGGCTGTGGTTGGAGGCTCGTACTTTGGATCTTACGATAACTCTTATCGACTTCTTCCCGAGTCTGTTCCCACCGTTGCCGATCTGCTCGAGACCAAGGATATCTCTTGGGGAGAGTACCAGGAGGACCAGCCCTTTTCCGGATTCACAGGATACAACTTTTCTCGACAGTCGGACTACGCTGACGCCTACGTTCGAAAGCACAACCCTCTGGTCTTCTTTGAGACCGTCACCAACCACCCCGAGCGACTGGCCAACATCAAGAACTTCACCGAGTTCGATAAGGATCTTGCTGCCAACGCTCTGCCCCAGTGGGCCTTCATCACCCCCAACATGACCAACGACGCTCACGATACCGACGTGGAGTTTGCTGGCAAGTGGACTCGAGGCTGGCTGGGTCCTCTTCTGCAGAACGAGGAGTTCATGAAGAACAACCTGATTATTCTCACTTTCGATGAGAACGATACTTACTCCAAGAAGAACACCATTCTGGCTATCTTGCTGGGAGGAGCTGTCCCTGAGCATCTCAAGGGAACCACCGATGATACTTACTACAACCATTACTCCAACATTGCCACCTGTGAGGCCAACTGGGACCTGCCCCATCTTGGCCGAGGCGATGTCGATGCCAACGTTTTCAAGTTCATTGCCGACGATCTCAACATCCCTGTTGCTGAGTTCGACACTACCAACCAGTACAACAACTTTTCCGCTCCCGGTTACTTCTCCGACAAGTCTCTGGGTGTTGGCCGACCCCAGCTCAATGCTACTGGTGCTGGAGGAGCTCGAATCCTGCCCTCTCTTCTCGAGGTCTTTGCCGACTCTTCCGACGTGAACGGAACCGGATCTGCCGCCACCTTTTTCAACCGAGCTGCTGGCAACTCTACTGGCGGTAACGGCGGTAACGGCACTGTTGTTGCTCCCTCCATCACTGCTTCTCCTTCTCCTTCCGCTTCCGCCTCTGTTTCTTCTAACCAGGCCAACGGAGCTGCTGTCGTCGGTGTTTCCGTCGGAGCCGTCATCATCGGAGCCGTCGCTATGCTTATGTAAGAGATGTAGATTCTAACCCGTCTAGCCCGAGAGACGATAACCATCGAAAGATGATAATATATTGTTTGACTGATTTAGAAGGTGTAGATGGAGAGATTGGTTCTATTAGAATTCTGCATGTACCTAGGATATATCTTCTATTTTGCATACTTCTGTACAGTTGAATATGACATACGGGGAGTTGAATACTGGTACATACTGGCATGTTACATTATCTTTTCATGGCCTTAGAAGACTAGACATTGGTCATAACAGTCCTTTATGTGAATACCAACTACTGTAGCTACAATGGGAGTACCAGTACTGTACTGGTAGATACAATCTACAGACCTCTAGATATAGAATGATATGGTAGAGTCCGACTGTTCTATATAATATGGGTCTTAGTCATATTTGAAGTACCGGTAGTAACGGACAGAAACACCTCTGGTTGAAATCTCCCTAGTCAGATGCTTGAGATTCATCATCTATATATGACTTTTATGGACTCTGCAATAGGTACCAGGTAGTGGACTATTCGTTTAAGAGAGCTACATGTTGTCCAATAAGGCACTCGAAATAAACACATGAGAGTTGGAAGAGAAGGAGAAATACACAGTAATTACTTGAATTCGACTCTTCGCTAGAAGTGGTTTGCCATAGACATGATATTGCACAATGGTAGTCTATGATTCCTTAATACAGCCAGGTAAGAAGTAGCTATGGCTGTAAGAAGAAATAAGTTGGCTCTGTTGACTGGAGCTTTCAGTCAGAGGCTTGAGACCTCTCTTCTGCTTATAAAGACTCTGTAGTTTGACGGACTATCAATATGGAGAAACTACACACTGTCCAATGGCACACTTGAATGAACACATGATTAGTTGAAAGTAGAGAAAATGAACGTTTTTTTACTACTTGAATCAGATAAATAGAGGTTTCCTTCATATAGCTTCTATACTGGTAGTTTGTAGTCGAGCTCTCCAGACCTGAGAGGCCTATATCTTGTCCATTGTCATATACCAATTGGTCATGGAAGACTTAGGAGTAGCCACCTGAAGATTTTTGACTGTAGATAAACCGACTATTCCCAGCTAGTCGACCCCTTAGACCAACACTGGTGAGACTCCATTGTTAGCCACATCTCGCTAAGATTAGATTTATTGGAGGGACTATCAACTCTTAGCCCTGTAAAGAGGTATTATGAAAACAAAGTGGGGAATAAAGTATACAAAAAGAATCCTTGAATTCAGGAGATTCCAAAAGTACTCTCGGTTTGTCTACATCTCTATTATTGGCCTCAGTACAGGGTTCCATCTGAGACCTCCCTCAACATAAAGCTACCACTATGAACAACACTAAGGCCATATATCGTACCGCAAGAACTTCCCAAGTATCCTATACTACTTGTACAACATTCTATTGCACCGTATCTTCCTCATAGTCCTTGTTTTCACCCTCCATACTCTTCATTGCTATCACCAGATGTGATCTTCAGCTTGGTCAGGTGGTACATCTCATTTCCCAAGACCAGTTCAATTTCTTTTCAAGTCACGTGACAAAACCACATTTTTCATATATCTCTTCTTTCTTTCATTTCTTCATCTTTATAGTACCGTCACTTCATCTCACCACCTCCCTCCCTCCCCGGTCATCACCCTTGCATACTGCACTGCACTGCACTTGACCATGCCTACAATGGAACTGTATCGGGTCCCTGTAATGTGGAGACCCAAAGGGGGAGTTATAAGCAGACTAGGGAGGAATAAATGGATAGAAGTAAGTGGATAGCAGTCACGTGATGTCAAAGAGCGGAAGACTGTATTTTTTCGTCAAATTCGTCTTTTTTCTATCTTTCTAAATATTCACCTCTTTTCTTCCTCTTGTCTCTTCCACTTCCATAATTTCTCCAGCTTTCTTTGTTGTATTAGCTTTGGGCTTGGGAAGTGCTAATTGTCTGCTAAGTCAGCCTCTGCACATACTCTGAGAGAGGAAGTTAATGGGGAAGCCAGACGATAGAGCTCAACACTGTCACTTCAAAACAGCATAAAGTAGCGGGAAAAAGCAGGAAAAAGGGACCAAAACTTTTTAACCTGTTTTGTGACTTATCTGCGTTTTTACCTCGTCAAATATCTCATCACAAAGACCTTACAACCAACACTCCTACTCCCCCTCAACCTTACCGTACAACTACAGTACCGGTACTCACTTCATCCTCTCACCACTCTACCACTCACACCATGGGCCTGCCTATATGTGCACTAGACGGTCCTGAACGCAAACGACGCCGGTTGGACGGCGAAACGGGGCTCGACGGATCCGACACAGAAGACGTGGCGCTCAAAGACGACACGGCCACCTCTTCTACAGCCCCAGCGGCTCCGTCGGCTCCTAGACTGGCGTTATGGGCCACAGAAATGAGCAGTGACAGTGAAACCAGTGAGGAGGACGACGTGCGACCGTTTGCAGCGTCGTTACAGTCGTTTACACGGGCTCTACCGCGTCTGGATGACCCTCAAAACGAGTCGTTATTCACCCCTTCTTCCGTGTTACAACCCTGGAGAACATGGGATAATGGTAACGACCATGACCACGACCACGACCACGACGAAGATGACGGGGGGTTACAACCTCTCCATGTGTTGCGGGCAAGACGCAGGACACTGCTGACGTTGCCCCTGAGACGCAGAAACGCCTTTAGAGTGCCTTCTACATCGTCAGCTAGAGAACTCGACTCGGAGATTGATAACAACAACAGATCGACAGCAGCCACAGAGGTACTGAGACGGATACACGTGACTTCCCACCGGTCACCTCCTCCTCCTCCTCCGCAAATCTCGGAAACTCATCTCATGTCTGAACTCGCAGAATACGTGCCAGGAGGGACACTGTCTGCAGAAGTGGCAGACATGTACAGACAGGGAATGGTGAGTGCCCAGGAAGCAGCGTACTTGAGCCGCTCGGGTAGTGAAGATCACGTGAGTGAACAGGGTGGTGGTGGTACCGGTAGTGGTAGTGGTAGTGGTCATTTGACTCATGTGAGTGACTCCAGATCGACCACTCCTCTACGAAGTAGTACTCCCTTGGACACTACCGGTACTACTCAAGAGTCTCCTGTTTCAAGCAGCAGTGGGTCTCGACTGGCTCGTTTGGAAGCCGATTTTGAACGTCTAGAGACTGAAAGACGACTGCGTGACTATGAAACGGCTCCGGACTCGCATTATGGACCCGTTTCAAGCACGTTACCCACTCCTTCGTTTCTTGATCATCCCCCTGATGCTCACCTAGGAGACTTGACGTCGCCGAGAATTACTATTACTGAGCAACCGGCGGAAACGGTTCCCTTGCTTAGTCAGCAGCTGGCCGACGTGTCTGCTCGTTCCATGGTTCATTTTGATTTGGAGGAGGACAGAAACTCTGAGAGTGCTGCACCGGTTGAACAGGTGAGCGAGTTCCACAGTGGAGCATCTATCGATAGTGATTCTAACCGTTCGTTACCCTCTGAAGAATCTCCGTCGACTCATGTCAGTTTTGGATCTGTTTCGTTTGCAGCAGATCGAGCCGATTCTCAGTCTTCTTCTGAACCAGGAGAGTCGCCTGAATCACCGCAAGTTCTTCCCATAGAAGATACTCTTGTGATTCCGTTCACTCGGTCTCCCTCGCCCTACGAGTACCCTGTTTCTCCTGCTTCGTCTATTGACTACGAGAGAAGAGACTACAACCGGCGAAGAAGTCGGTCTCTAGAGTGTCTGGAAGAAGGAGGACGACGTGGACGGACTCGTGGAGGGACCCGTGGAGGACAGCCTGCTACAGATCGAGCAGCGTACGCTTCTGATCCTGAACCTGATGTTGCTGTCTTCCCTCAGTCAGGAGAAGTGGCTCACCGACGGTCCAACTCGTTACCCTTTTCTTCGCGTCGGCAGTCTGTGGGTTCTCAATCAGAGCCTGAAAGTAGTATGCGAAGGAGTCGTTCTCAAAGTGCCGGTAGTGATAGACGGGTGAGGTTCAGGCTCGCAGTGAGGTTTCAGTAGGTGGGGGGGCAACGAGTGATGAAGGAGGAAGGGGAGGAAGAGGGAAGAGGAGGACTGTTAGGTCCATGATGGAGGAGGAGGACTGCTAGGTCCATGGAGGAGAAGGAGGACTGCTAGGTCCGTGAAGGAGGAAGGAATAGGATGGGTTGGAGAACCGTCTAAAGGACCGGCTCAGGAAAGGCCTGCTCAATAGGCCAGATTATTTATTGCATTATTTATAGTAATATCGAATGAAGAGATAGATGGGGGAGGGGGTGGTAACTTAAGTGGTAGAAGTAGAAGAGGAGGAGGAGGAGGAACGCGAAACTTGGATGAATGACTTCTCTGGGCTGTTTCTAATGGTTTTCTTTGACGCCCCTCATGAAGTGTTACTCTCTTATGACTGCCTTGGACATGTCGAACTGGAGGTGGCAATACAAATACGGTAGTAATGTCATAAGGTGTCCAAGTAAAAGAAGAGGAAGAAGACATTTAAGGGAGACGAACGGGTTTACAATGATTTCCTTTAAGAGCTGCTACTCATGGAGAGCTCTTACAAACACTGGTACGAGTATATGAACGATACTTCTTCAGTTTCTCGAAATCTTAGGAAGTTGTATCTGAGAAGTCCCACAGCATGACGGACATGATGAACGATACCTGTGGACGAAGTGTAGGGGAAAGAACGGTCGAGAATGATACAGCTGCTGTTGATGGAGTCTCATAAAGTAGACACACAGAGAGGGGACACTAAATGTGCGTTTGAAGGAAGAAGCGAGATTCGACGTTGTATCTTCCATAGGCTGTCCAGCAGCCTCCCACATCTTGTAAATCTCCCAGGCACATGGAGCAAGCCCATTTTGACCCGGAGAAATAAGACCCACTCTGTCTAGCATTCCAGCCAGAACCCTAGCAGCGAAAGCCCCTCTAGAAAAGCCGTAGAAGTATATATTCTATCTCCATGACAGTGGTGTTTCATGAAAAACACGTATGCCCCAATGATATACGCATCCAGAGACCAGGCGATAACTATATCGACAATCTTTTCGGCGTATGAGTAAGCAGCTGACCAGATTGTTTTAGGCACGCCAACGGTGATGTGCGTTCCAATACCTGGTTGGTAGTAGACGAGTTGGTTCGGGGAGTCTTTGTATCTGAGAAGTCCCCTGTACAAGTATATTACTCTCTTGCTAGTACAAGTACCGGTACTTGTAGATATGATGGACTGGAGGTCGAAGGTGGCAATACTTGTTCAAGTTGAGAGGTCATAAGGTGTACCATATGGAGAAATCACGTGAAAGAACGTCAGCAGAGCAGAATTTCTCGTTTGGAACGTTTCTCTCGTTTTCTTCGAGAACATGTCATGATGCTCCATATAGAGCTCCCTTAGGAACGTTGAACTGAGGGTGTATATTTTAGAGATGGAGTTGGTCAAAATGCAAAAAAGTGTCAGAACGATTTGAAACCGATCTGAACGGTTTATTGAGATGTTTTTCACTCGAAAACACCGATTTTTACGGCCTTTCGCTTTCCCCGTTCTGTCTTCGTTCTTCACTCCTTAGCTCTACAGCTATCTATGAGTTTAATCTCCAGTGCAGTTTAGCAATGATGAGTAGTAGGGGGTGATGGGAGTGGTTTAGAGGGGTGAAAGTTGGTGAGGTGACTAATTAGAAATCATCAAGTATATATTCAAAATTTCAGCCATTTCCACTGACTAAAGACCCCAATAATTAGTCCCCATCTCCCACCTATTTCCCCCATTCATGTTCTGCATAAAGCTTATAAAAATATTTCAACATCTATCTTTCCACTATCTACAACCATGGACAGCGACAGTGACTTTGAATTCGACAGTGATTACGAAACAAGCACATATCTCGGTTTTGTGGACGAGCCCGACTCGGCTGACATCCCCGCCTCGCCCCTAGATACTCGGCTGGGAGGCCAACCTATCTGGTTGCATCCCCAGTCGCCCGCCTCTGCAGAGCTCATGAAGTGTCTCAACTGCCAGAAACAAATGCCCATGCTTTTGCAGGCGTATTCTACACTTGATGACAAGTACTATGACCGGGTCATGTACGTTTTCAGTTGTCCGGAGCCGGGATGTCGGAGAAAACCGGGATCTGTGAGAGCTCTGCGGTCTATTAGAAGAGACCCTGAGCGAGAGGTTCGAGAGAAGAAACGGGATGCTGAGCTCAAGAAAATCGAGGAACAGCAGCAGAAAGAAAAGGAGGAGGCCAGGGCTCGAAAGAGGGAAGCTATGAGCAACATTGGCAGTAATTTGGTGGGCGAAAAGGGCGAAAAGGGCGAAAAGAGCAGTAATCCGTTTGCTAGTGGTAACCCTTTTGCCAAAGCCGATAATCCGTTTGCCAAAGCCGATAATCCTTTTGCGAAAAAGGCCGAAGAAAAGGCGGTAGAAGAGGTCAAGGAGATTAGTCAGCAATCGGAAGACGCTGAAGACCCCTCGTCTCCCACAGATGAACTCATTTCTTCGCTTCAAAAGACACAGTTGGCCGAGTTTGATTACAAACGAGATGTCAGCTGCCCCAAGTTCCAGCATGGACACTATTTATACACGGAACAGGAGTACCTCACTCCCGAGTCGCAGAGAGCGCTGCCTGAAGGTATCAAGATTGATATGGAGGCTGAAGATGGAGAAACCACCGATGAAACTGCTGAAGGAGTGGTGGATAAGGAGTACGAGAAACTGGTCAATGTGGACAAACATTTCCACCGGTTCTCTGATATCGTGGAACATAACCCTGAACAGGTAGTTCGGTACGAATTCAAGGGCCAGCCTTTGTATTATGCTGATGATGAGGTGTCCAAGGAGGTAGGAGAACTCATCAAGTCGGAAAAGAAGGCGTTTGAGTTCCAGGTCATGCCCAACGCCATTTCCCAGGTCTCAGACGATATCATTAACGGTATGGAATGGGGCACTATCATTGTATGTGTTGATCCTGAAGATACTCTTCCTGCTCTTGACGAAAACAATGTCGGATACGCCGAGGAGTTTGTCGGAGTCCAGTGGGAAAAGGAGCATAAGGAGTAGGTAGAGGGGTGGCAGAGAAGGCTACCAGGTGCAGCGAAGGCTACCAGGTGCATCTTCAAGTGTATAGATTAGAGTGAGCATTGAGATACGAAGATGGTGATGGTAACTTGTTAAATTGAAGAATGAAAGTTGTATTTAAGTGAAAAAAGTGGGAAGTACGGGTCTTCAGGACTCTGATAGACAGTTTAGTACTTTTACTTGTCACTGACATTGATGTAGTGACCAATAGCAGTACCAGGCACAACTTGAATAAGCACCCATAAAAGTTGAAATCAAGTAGGATATCTTGATCTTGACATTAGTTATGGCTGTTAATAGACAGTACAGGTAGCTATCTCTTGTGTCTTTGATCCAGCTATCTTCGGTACTGCCCTATTGAAGACAGTCAATAATGAGCGTACTTGTAGAAAGTGACTGAATAGGTCTTGTTACTTTCCTGAACTCATTGATCTACTCCGTATGTACTTGTATTGACAGTGGTATGGTACTGTTAGTCATTCTTGTCAAGTCAAGAACTGGCACATATAGCTATAATGCATCTTAAGAAGAAAAATAGTAAAAGTAAGAGAAAAAAAAGAGTACCGTAAGATGTACACTGTAGAAGATAATGTACCGCAGAAGATAATGTACTGCCGTGGAAATTGAACCCGAATTATCTCGAGTAAATAGAAGACAATACAGGCAATAAAGGTCCACATACAATACAAGGTCTGGAAATAAATGTCCACAGGAAAACGGGCCATACAGGTTATACATGTTCCACGCACAATACAGACAATAGAAGCCCTTTCATAAGCGGTACAACGACAATACAAGATACTTCCTAGCTACAAAGTCCCTTCCTATACAAGTTATAGATCATATTAAAGTAATCTGTAGGAAGAACAGCTTCATTTTTGTCTGATTCTGCTTCCCTGCATCTCTTTCCTATTCAGTTAGATTGATCCAGTGTCTTAATCCAGTGTCTCAATATATTCCAAATAGTTCAGAGATTAGGTGGTGCACCGTAGAAGACAATGTACTTGTATACTGACGCTTCGGATAAAGAAGCTCTCATCTTCTGCTCACAGATGTTTGTGCTGGTCTCAGGGAGTAACCACTCAGAGCTGTATCATTGTGGGCTTCCCAGACAGATTGTGAAGACGAACATTGGGATGCGAACAAAGTCGCTGAAGGAGTGGCTGTGGGAGAGGCAGAAACCGTCGCTGATATAGTACGTTATTGATACTGGAAGGGTTATAGGAGTGGCAGTTTGAGAAAGATATATCTTCAGGTTTATAAAAAGAATGCTTGAATGAGTGAAGAAGCGATAGAGAAGCTACCAGTATTGTGTACACTACAGGCATGTAGAGACGAGATATACAGTATGGTCAACTATGGGAGAATGCTACCGGTACTGTAATTTACATGGTATCGTACCGTGTTGCTCATTTCACATCCAGAAGTGTATAGACATTACAATGGACATGATAAGAAGGAAGACGATCAGGAAAACAAACATGTGTGGTACCGGTAGCCAAGATTGTACAGCAGCTATGACCAAAGATACTGAAGTCATTAATGCTTGAAGAATTAAAGGAATGCTCTCTCTTGAAAGACATGAGAGTGACGATGTTAAAAGGTGAAGTGAAAGAAGCCTATAAGATGGTATCATGTAACTGTAGAATATACAATATTATAAGAAATACTCATAATATAGTCACCTATCCACCCATATACAATACCAGAGAAAGGACAATGAAAAGAGAACCGTAATCTTCGCGTTAATGGTCAGCGCAGCATGTGTACCATCGCTCTACTAGAAGGATGTGCCAAAAAGAAGAAACTATCCATTGTGGCTTACATTACCACCTCTGCCCTTCGCTTGTGGAATAGTCATTGATATGGAGTAGGGTTATAGGAAGGGTGCTACACTTGTACCGGTACTTCCAATCATCAAGGTCACTATAACTTCCCCTTGGAATACTGGTACCTCATGTAGACATATGAAAGAGCACAACAGAAGGAAGGAAGAAAGTATACTACAAGTAGAAGACAAAATTGTATTTGTACAGCTATGGTGAAGATTGTAGATCACTATACTCTTGAGAACTTCGAGTGCAACACCTTGAAGTGAAAGACCTTTTTATGAACATGTTAAAAATGCAACTGAGATGAGGTGGAATACAGTGAATAATGTAAACACTCCTTAAAAGTTTCAGGACCAACTACAAGTACTAAAGAATGCTTCTAATGTCTTTCATTCGACAAAAAGATGGATAATTCCGATCATTGTGGCTTACTTTGCCACCTCTGCGCTTCGCTTGAGGTGGAAAAAGATTGCAGCACCCAGGATTCTCGTATGGTCTCCCACTACAATACTAACTAGGCTCTCTGGTGCTTGACTATGGCTGATCGGACGGGAAGCCGTATTTTCACCAAGATATGGCCGCAACCGTGATTGTGAAAGCGTTGGGCCGTTTTGACGGGCTAAAAAAGTCACGTGACCGAGATTTTTAACAGCGATTTAGGGGCCTTTAGAGAGGGAAATAAGAGGTAAAAAAAGGGCAGTTAGGGGTAATAGAGGACGTAGAATACAGTGGTGGTCTTGGTTTTTGCATTTGAGGCGTGTATGGTACTTTTTCGTGATGTTGTTCTGTCTCAAGATGTAGGGAGAAGTAAAATGATGGTTAGAAAGGAGTAAAAGCTGCAGAGAAGTTCTAGGAGGCTCTTTCAGACCTGTAGAGTCATTTAATAGGTCCATTACCACTTTTTCTGCTCATATTTAGTCTCTACGTTCCACTCCTGTCATCAGATGTTGCTATATACAATTAATAAATACCTGTTTTACTTTCTTCGTCTTGTGGAAGAACCCATCGAGTCTCGCTTGGGAGTATCCCTGTAGAGATTCTCCTTGTCCTCCAGAGGATCAGAGTAAAAGTCTCCTCCGATGAAGACGTCTTCGACCGTGCCTTCGACCTTGTTTTTCGCCATCTTCTCCGTCTTCTTCTCGATCTTCTTGACCTTCTCCTCCAACTTCTTCACGTCAATCCCTCCATCCGCTGATCCATCCAAGCTACCATGAACAACGGTAATTTTCGGCTCCGTCTTTCCGGCAGCAGCTTCCTCCTCCTGTTTCTTTCTGAGATTCTCCATCCATGTAGCCACCTGTTCAGCAGCAGATGGTTTCTTCTTTTTGTTGCTACTCTGTTTCTTGACATGAACCATAGTCTTCTGCTGCTTTTCAACTGAACTGCCGGTAGCTATAAGTACCAGTTGTCTGTATCGAGCTCCATCCATAGAAGCCAAGTTGATGTCCATGGGCAACTTGTGTCCTGAAGCAGCCAGAGTCTGTAGAGAATGAACACAGGCAAGAATCTTGCTGTACAAACGCAAAGAAACGGCAGACATGCCCATTCCTCGATCTTCGGGGGCAATAAACGGAGGTTTTTCCTTGCAATTCTCCGGATCCAGGGCTTCTCGAAGAAACTTGACAATGTACTTTTGAGCATGGATTTTGCTGTACATTTTTTCGGGGGGAGAAGTCGGAGTAGTCAGGGTAACCTCCTTGTAAATGGCCTGGACCACATCTTCGGGGGTCGTCCAAGATTGGATTTCGTTGATGATATCTCGTTTGGTTCCGTAGTTGTATCCATCTTCTTCGACGTCACGTGCTCTGAACCTGTCCACAAGAGGAATACGTCGTGAAGCCCATTTTTTCCCTTCTCTTCCCCATTCAATCAAATTCACGTGATCTTCTGTAGCGCACTTTTCCACAATGGTCTGGTACGCTAGAGATCTCCATCTTCTTCCAGCGTCAAAACAGTACTCATAAAACTGTTTTTCGCAGAAAATGGGCATCATCAGGTACAGAGTGGGGGTATGGCCTCGATGGTCCACGGATTCGACGTATTTCACAGTATTGACCACTTTATGAGCAGGAGTATCAAATGGAACATCTTCGCCTAAAACACGATAACTATGCGTTAGAGGCTTGTATTTGAGGTATTCTTCTGCCGAACCGACATTGAACCGTCTCAGAATATGATCTCTGTCTTCTGTAAACTGTGCTAGTCCAGGATCGTCCTTTTTCTTCAACAAAAACAGCTTCTTTTCCACCACTTTACAGTAAGCCAGTTCTGAAGGCAAGCCCTCAGCATACTGTTTCAGTCTAGGCGTAAGATTAATAACCTGGTACTCGTTGAGCTCCTTGGACTCGGGAGCAACCACAGTCACGTTATCTGGGAAATCAAACGACAAGAAATCGGCGTCAGTGGAAAAAACATAAGTAGGGGTATCTGGATTTGCTTCAGCGTACCGAAAAACGATACTGGAAAGAATCTTGTGCACTTCCATGGGAGCTATTTTGCAAAAGAGGTTTGGAAACTTGGTTCGAAGAGTCTGATGACACACATCCGAGGCACAACTGGGCACATTGAGAGAACTGGATCGAGTAGCATCTTTGATAACTTCCAAAGATTGCCGTTTCAGGTCGGCCAGTCTGTACCCCGGAGCCAGACCGTCAAACAGCACCATTTCAATCTTCCAGCCATTAGTCAGCCATTGGTTCATGGTTCGTTCAACCAGTTGAGAAACTCCCTTCCAGTCGGCTCTAGCTCCTTTGTTTCCACTATTGGCTGCTGCATGAGCCAGGGCGTTTCCGTCGATGAAAATGGTCCCGTTAGCCATCGCCCGAGGCGGCTTTTTGAGAATATACCGTCCCAAAGACGTGAATAGTCCCTTGACTCCCGTTCTCATCACCATGTTGAGGTCTGGTAAAGAAAAATAAGAGTTTGGAATTTCACTATGCAAGGGAGATGCAGAACTTTGATTTGAGAGATGGGCTAGAAAAGACGATTTAGAAGTATCAAAAAATGTGAGAAAAGTTGATCTGGCTTACTAATACATTTGTTTTGACGTATTTACCGAGATTATATATTTTTTTCTTCTTAGTGACCACTTTTGCCACTCTACTGTTAAAGAGAATAGAACCAGTACCGGTAGGTAATCTTTTCTTGCAGGGATCACCATATGACTATTCATATGGGGTGTGTAGGTAGTGGCAGATGTCCGAGGTAAGGATAAGTTGTAACTAAGAAGTATCTTGATGTCTGCTGGCCTGGATCTCTTGGACTAAGTAGCCTGCCATTTCCGAAAAAGACTCTTAATCTGTCACGGTCCTCATGTCACCTTAAAATTGTGTTTGTGTTGTGACACAACCAAAACTTGGGTTGTGCACTTCTTTGTCCCCCTGTTCCTCGCTTGACACCATTCACACTCCCCCTCCACTCCGGCCGAATTGGAGACATAACATGATTGCGTCCGC